>BJCO01364620.1:0-13727 GCA_018326465.1 Flaveria floridana
TTCCATGGTTGTTTTGTAAGTTAGTTGTTCATGCAAGTAGATCCATCTTAAAGGGTTTTATTTACATAAAATGGTTTATGTAAACTTCTAACAAGATGTTAAAATGATTATCCGTAGCGTTTTATGTTTAAAAATGGTTAAACAACTTTGATAAACTTGTTAAAACACCTTCACTTTTTAGTATGCTTTAACAGTGTAACTGTCTGTTTCCATGAAGATGGAAGAGCATTGAGAAGTCTGTCATTTAGATCTTTGAGATCATTCTTGATGCTAGCAGTTGACATTTTAGTAGTAAGTTGCAAAAATCTATTTATCATCTGGTTAATTTTTTCTCCAGATAGATGCTCAAATAACTCTAGTTGGCTATTGAGCTTCTGCATTTTGAGATCTTGAATCTTTTTCCACCTTCACTGATAATCTTCAATGCTTTGTACATGTATAACCAGTGTGATAACTTTCAAGTCTAGTCAAGTCCTCCAAAGGTAAACCCTTACACATCAGTGAGTAAGCTTTAATATTATTCTTGACTTTCTTGTAACACCTGAACTTTTGTCAGAAATAAAAGAAGAGAAATACAATAAGAAGAGAAAATAAAAGTATCTTGAAAGAAAGGAAAATGAGCAAAAGTGGAGGGTGCCAAAGTGTAAAAGTACAAAAATCCAATAATTTAATAATACTTTAGAGAATGGTCACCCATAATGCTTTCTCACCCCTGTTGCTCGACTGGAAAACAAGAAAGAAGAAGAAGAAGCTTGTTCTCTCAGATATTCAAGAGAATAGAAGTGGTGTTTGCTCTTGGTAAGTACTTCTTTGTATATTTGGCTAGGTTTCATTGGGTTTTCGACCATAGAACCGATTTTTCTGTGTTCTTTTCTGCTAGGTTGTTTTGTTTGCGTGTGTTTGAAGTGTTTGAATCTTGGTACCTTCAAGTTCGATGGAGTTTTACTTGAAGACCACTGTAGGTGAGTTCTAGATCCCCGGTTTTGTGTTTTTAAGACTTCTTTGGGGCTAAAAATGCAAGTAAGATGTTTTTAAAGATGTTATGATTGTAACCGTATGTATGTGTATATGAATTCATGCGTTTTATGCTTATATGCTTGTTTTAGATGCCTAGAATAATAGATTTAAGTTAAGAACATGTTAGGATGATGATTAGGATTGAAAATGATTTAGAAATGTGTATAACTGCTGCTCATGCGCCTGAAATTTTGATTCTGAAGCCCAAGTGTTGACCATACGCCCAAACAGCCCTAATGCGCTTGGATTTTTCCCATGCGCACAAGTGTAGGCTCATGCGCCTGATATTTAGTCAAAAAGACTAAGTACTAACCCATGCGGCCTAATAGTTCCCATGCACCTGAGATTTTTGACAAATAGCATAAGTGTCAACCCATGCGCCCCAATAAATTTCCCCAGGAACCTAAGTGTTGGCTCATGCGCCTGCGTAATGCCTAGACACCCACATAGTGTTCATGCGCCGAGAACACTTAGAAAAATTTCTTAAATTTTGGGATAGAAACTTTAGGGTTTGACCCTAGAATGATTTCATGGTTATATTTGTTTATTTTATGCATGTTTATGGTCTGGTATTATGTTCCATATTATATATTATTATGTGACTTTACATGGTGTGTTTATGCTCGCATACGTAAAGTAGTATCATAATGAAAGTGAAAGATTAATGATAATGAAAGTGGAACATAAAGAATGAGTGAACGAAAAGTCTTGCAATCATAGTGAAAGTAGGTTCACAACTCATTGAGAGTTCCTAGCTCAACTGTGTGTTATATAGCGATCGATCTTGGCTAACCCATGAGGGTTCACACACAGTGGGAGTCAGTCTTGGTGACTGCTCCATACGTGCGAAACGGGATCCTTGTCGCTTAACCCCAAGGATGAGGTGGCTTTGTGCCCAATGATAAGGTATAGCTTATGACAGGATCTAGATAGCAGTGAAAGATAATGAAAAAGTGCAAAACGAATGAATACGTGCACTAAAGGAAGATAATAAAATATTACCTTAATGTATGTACGATGAATGATAATGTACGAAAACAAAGAAAACATTTTAAGAAAAAGGAAAGTATTCTATTTATTTATAAAAACTAGAACTCACTCAACAATACTGACTTTTATGCATTTTCAGTTAGTAGGTAATTCGTTACTAAGGATGGCATGAGGATGAAGCTACATGGCAAATAAAAGACTAGCATCTATCTTGTGCATACATGTTATTTTTGTCTTGTAATGCAACTAAATATTATTTTGTAACTTTAACAACAATGTATTACTTGGCAAAAGTAATTTTTAATGCATGAGGTGGTTTTTGTTAACTTATTCCACTATAATGTTTTTAGTACTCTAATGAATCTTTTTATGCTTTAAATATTTTGTGCGATTAATGTCCAACTGCAAGCTTTCCGGGGACGGGGCCTTACACTTTAAATCATCACCAATAAGACCATCCTTAGGATAAGGTTTTTGAGAGTCTTTGGTGTACGTAAATCCTCTATCAGGACCATCTGATGTAACTGGGATGTGTGGTCCTTTCTCTATTGACTTCCACAAGTCAGTGTTAATAGAGTTTAGGTGATGATTTAATCTGAGAGACCAGTTCTTGAAATCAGCTCTATTCTTCAACTTTGGAACCTTATTCTCAGAATCTTCAGACTTAACCATTTTTAATTTTGAATTAATGAAAATAATCTTCTTTTGTTGTTTTTAGAATTTAAAATGAAAGAAATAAATGAAAACGTTTTTTGGATTTTAGTTTCTAAAAAATTTCTAAGTGTTGAATGAAAAGTCTTAATTCTGATGCGCCTACGGCTTGTGAAACGCCCAACTTTGAACACCTAAGGGAATGCCTTAGTTGAATTTTGATACGTCCAACTGATGATGCGCCTAGACAGTTGTAAAACGCTTGAGCAGTTGTAAAATGCCTGAACAGTTGTCAGACGGCTAAACAGTTGTCAAATGCCTAGGGGTAAAACGCCCAAACAATCTTCAAACGTCTAAAATTCAGAAGTTCAAACAATCTTCAAGCTTCCAAACAGTGTAAGACTTCAAAAATCTGAAATGCCTAAAGAGTGCTAATGCACCTAAATGGTTTTCAAGCGCCTAAACACTTGAGCAAATTTAAGATGATTTTTACAGTTCAAGCGCCTAATTCATCAAATTCATAACAACCTGATCTTACCAATTTCTTTAAAACTTGTTGAACTGATCTAAAAACTTCCAATTAGGTTGAATATAGATCGATTATCAATCCTCAATCCTATTTATCTCAATTAACAACAACAAATATGTTTTTCTGATTGAATTCAAGTTCGAAGATGAAGAAAAACTTTCGCACACAAATCTGATGGTAATTCATATCTGAATGGATTAAACACCAAATTGTGATTCCATTCATCTTTCTAATGATGAAACACAATTGAATTCAACAATTAATTGATCAAATTGCTATTAATCACAGATTCAAC
The DNA here is from genome assembly GCA_018326465.1 of Flaveria floridana. Classification (NCBI taxonomy): domain Eukaryota; kingdom Viridiplantae; phylum Streptophyta; class Magnoliopsida; order Asterales; family Asteraceae; genus Flaveria; species Flaveria floridana. Next base: position 3,483 of record BJCO01364620.1, read on the forward strand.
TGATTCACAGAGCTCAAAATGTCAATATTCAGCTCTTATCATTGAACTGAAAGCTCTGATACCATTTGATAGGTTCAAAATGGATCAATTTGTGATGATTGTAATGCAATGATCAAATATTAACACAAAGTAATCAACACACATGCAAATACTTCAAAATTAATAGCTATTTCATTGATATTAGATGCAAAATGAATACAATGTGCTAGGTGAATAATAGAAAGCTCTAACTATTTCGAACACCTCCAAAATACATTTAATATCCTATTTATACTAATAATGAAAACTATAGGACTTTCTTACAAATAAGTCCCTACACACTGCCACAAAAACAAAATGACTAATGCTAATCTTCAAAGAAGCTCCAACACGAAAACTTGATTTTTCGCACGAGAAATTTAACTGAAATTTTGTAGTTTACGCTCGAGAAGTTCAAATTTTTTAAAATTTTTCTAAGTGTTGAAATTTTTTTTAAGTCTGAAATTTTCTGTTTCATATAGACTTATCAATTTGTTTCATGTTTCAGATGGTTAGGTATATGGTATTTAATAGAAACCATAATGTCATAGCTTATCTCAGTGATGTTCCCGAAGACAAAGCTTTATTTAGATCACTTATTGAGGGGCTAAAGACATAGGATTCATCATGCTATATCATCCAATCATATATACACAAATGTCATAGACCAGTTCTTGTAATCAGCTGCATATGAGATTGATGCAGAAGGAGAACCGTGCATAACTGCAACGGTTAAAGGAAAAAGAGTGGTAATCACAGCTTAGGTGATTAACAGTGTGGCATGGATAGTCTAAGTGTTGTGTTCGGATCCCTGCCGGTATTATTAGTAGACGATTTTCCTTACAGCATATCCAAGGCTATCTTCTCAGAGATGCAGAAGAATGTGATTACCATAATAGGAAAGAAGTTCATCATGTAGCCAAGGTTTATATAGATGATAGTGAATGCTGCTCATCCTGAGCTAGCAATGTCTGATTCATCCACATATGTAGGGATGGCGATGAAAAAAGATATATTCACTTATCTCATGGGTGCACGTGGGAATACTTAGGATGGTTCTCACTTTGCTAATCTTAGAAGATTTGTTAATGATTTCCAAGCTAAGGCATGAACCCAAGAGACAGAGACTCCACATGTTTATAGACATGATATAGCTGGTACATCTACATCTACTGCTCAAGCTGGTGAAGCTGATACTACAGGTCCATCCATGAGTATTGAACAAGAAGCATATAAAAATTATAAGGATGCTGAACACTTAGATATGGAGGAGGTGAAAACCTTGTTCACTAGCAATTGGAGTGAAAATGAGAGTGATCAAATCGGGAATATGCCATGTGTTTTACAAGAACGTCCTAGAGTGCGAGAAACGCCTGCCAAACGCAGTGCTAAGGAGTGTGACACTGATTTTATTCCTAAGGAGACACCTTTAGTTACCCGAGGAAGGAGGAAGAGAATGGTGTGGAGGGCCAGTGAAATTCCACATTGTACGGGTAGAGGACGAGGTATGTTGAGGAAACATCAGACCCCGATGACCACAATGTCAACTAAGGATGCTCTTATTCCTGATGTATCTATCACAGTTAGTGAGGCCACAACACCAGTGATTGTCACAGAATCAACAACTGTGACATCAACTTCTATGCCAACAACTGATGATGTTTTGAGCACACCATAATTGGAGATAACTCATGATGATTTATTTGGTAATGCTGATTACCTAAACACTACTTTTGAACCCCGATTGCAAATAGAGTCTTCTACTTTGTCACCCAAAAGGGTTACACTAGAAAATAGAGTTAGTGTACTTGAGAACAAGATATTGGAGAAAACTAAGATTATTGATGATTTATATAGTAGTATGGTTAAAAATGATGAACGGATTAAGAGTTTAGAGAGCCAACAACAATTGATGTTTAGCTACATACAGCTTATGGAACAGAACTTAAGGGATCTCATCTCACATATGTATTCATTATTCACATAACAATATACCAGTGAGGTTGGAGAATCAAATGGACAACAAGATGTTGGTCCAGAACGTGTTGTTGAGCCAGTTATTGATACAGAGTGTGTTGTAGATCTAGATGATACTGAACAGACAGCACATACATCTAATGTTGATCAAGATCCAGTATTAGATGTTCTGATTCAGGCTATTGAGGATCAACCTCTACCATTCATTAGAGAGGCGTTTTTGGAGCCTGAGCATACGATGCTGATTCCTAACCCAATTAATGATGATGATGACTTAGATAATATAGATTTTGATTTTTATGATAATGATGAGGATGATGATAGAGATGAGCATGATGATGGAGATGATGATGATGGTGGAGATGATGTTGATAAGGTAATGATAAGAAATGAGATGACGATGATGATCAGGGAGGTGATACGGGTGCTCCTACTAGTACTGTTGGATCATCAGGTTCTGCCAATGTCTCTGACCAAGTTGTGATGATAAAGTAGGCTACATACCCTTGGACCCTGCTACAAAAGATGCTTATGAGAAAGAATTCTACTTGTTACAGCAGAAGTTGATTGCTGAGAAGAAGATGAAGGGTTATCTTCTTTTGATGATCTTGAGGATATTCTAGTGGATTGTATAGACATATTTGGAAATATTCTTAAAGACTTATTTTCAAACATCTTGGTTGAAGAGGGTGTGATATTGGGGAGACTAGTGCTGAAGAAACGACTGACAAGACAACAAATCAAACTAGTCAGTGTTGTACATCAGGTTGGTAAACTTACTGTTGTAGCTCCGCCACTCTCAGCTTTCATTCACATGCTGAGACATTCCAAACCTTTTACAAGGTATGGAAACTCAGAACTTATTATTAGTTGGGTGTATGATGAAGAAAATAATATGAATATGATAAAGAGAAGAACGGGAGCTATTGAGTATTATCCATTTGAACACGACTTTAATACGCTCAGAGCATCCGATTTATATGCTATGCATCATGTTCCATTCATTAATCCAAGTAATTACGAGAAAGGAAATTGGATTAGGAACCTGATATACAGACACAACAAAACCAACATCAAGGAATTCAAAATTGCCAAAGCCAAAGTCATTAAAGATAAGACTCGGACTAATCCCAACATGAATAAACCAACGAAGATCAGAGTTTGTAAACATATGAGGTATGTGCGGAAGATCCCTATACATGCTCCTGTGCCGATTAACAACTTGTCAAAGCTTATGTAGTTGATTTGTGAAATGGAGACGGGATAGGCGTTGATACGTTGTGTAGACAGAGATTTCCGTATCATCGACCCTGTGGATTTGCTTAAGTTTGGAAGAGAATATTTAATGAGCCTGTAGGCTTGTCATATTGCAGGTGATGAATCTGTTCATCTTTTAGCACCACAGTTTGGTTGGTTGTTAACGAAGGCCCTAGATAACAAGATGTATTGTTATGGGGGCAGTAACAAGTTTGAAGACCTGGACTTCTAAAAGAATTGATTTACCGAGCCTATGAGAGATTGTAGGGGTTGAACCTAGAGGCTTGGGAAATCAAATCATGATGAGATCAAGATCAAAGTCACACGAGAACCTACAAGTTACAACGTGAAAATCTGCTTCTCTCGCGACAACATTTAGTTGCGCGAGAACTTGTTGTTTCACCCGGGAACTTGTTTTGTTATATATATATATATGTATATACATATATATATATATATATATATGTATATAAGTTTAGTCTTTGTAATTAGTAGCTTTTGATCATTTCTTGATTTCATATGTACTGTAATTCCTTCAAATCAGAGAGCAATACACTTTGAGGTTTATTTACAATTATGTAAGAGTGTTTCATTTTTATTCTTGTTAATCCATGATTTTTTATATTCTGCATTCACTATCAAGAGATAAATCTTGTTCTTGTAAGGAACCTTACAATTGTGTTTGTATTCCTTAGCTTGGTGTGTGTTATATTACATAGGTGTAATCTTATTTTAGGTCCTTGAGTTTTGGTTAGTATCTTTATATTTCCTAACGTTAGGCCATTATCTTATAATTTCTGATTATTTTTATTCTTATAGGTGTGTAATAGTCCCAAAACATGAAGGTTTCAATAGTTGGCAAGATTGGTCCCTCAACTTTGCTAGATTTACATTTTTGACCCTAATGTTTGGGATTTTTGCAATTTAATTACTTATAAGGGTTTTTAGAGATTTTAGTGGATTAGGATACTGTGATAGTTGGTTTTTATGATATTTGATATTTTTTAACGGTTCAAAGAGCTTTTTTTCGGTTTAAGTGTTTGATGAAGTTACATTTAGATACTTTGTTATTTGAGGTCGTTGGATGGCACAAATGGAGGTTTTGCCTTAAATATAACTTTTGAAAATAATAATTTGTTGCTATAATATTAATGGAACGGCTCTAGGATTGATGAGTTAGTTATCTTGTTCTTAAACTTGTACCGTATCGCGATTCGAGTATCTTAGTATGTGAGATTAAATTATTGATTTTTATATTAATTTTCATTTGTGATTAAGTTATATTCTACTGGAAATCACAAATTTCAAAAGATTAGGGGTTATTTATATATTTTATGATTTTACTAATTATTAAACCGATAGTTATTTAATATAAATGCTAAATTTGGTAAAACCTTCTATAATATTCTGAAATCTGTAAATATAGAGTTTTTAAGCCTATTTTTGTGAAAATCAGGTTTTCGGGTGTGTTAGACTTACCAAATTTGTACTTTAGGTCAAATAGAGTTTTGAGAAGGTTTGAGTATCTTTTAGTTACTGAAAAATGAGGTTTTTTAAGGTGTGATAAGAAGTTGGGGGTTATATGAGGTTAGTTGTGTCACCAACATGACAAAACATGATGTTTTACGCGTTTTCGGGTAGTAACAAGTTACCTTGATGCTTGAGCGATCGAGTGGGTTTCAAGGCTGAAATAAGGACTTGAAATGACAAAGAATCACTATTCAAAATAAGAGGTTAGGCTAGGTCCTAATGTGGATGGAAATGGAAGATAGAATGTAACGCCATGAAAGGTCGAAACGAACCAATTAATAATAATGGGCTTAGTTAGCGATTATTTAATATAAATAAGAGGGAAACGGATTATGTAGAAAATTAACCTTAAGCTCGGATGAATCAATTTGAGCTTAAATGCACCAAAAAGTGTAATCATGTCCTCATCCCATTGTTCGAGATTACGGACCAACTTAAGCTCAAATGTCTCCGTGTTATAAAACCATCTAAGTATTGGTTTGGACTTTTGGGTACCATCAATCACCTTTAAGCCCGGAGTTGTAACTTTTTCAAAGTATTGGTCACAAAATTCAATCATGAAATGCTCTTCTTCAGTCTGTAACCCCTTTATCTTTTTATTCTTCTTTAACATAGAAAAGTATTCCTTATCTTCTTGATCACATCTAGTTTGAAGAAAGTTACTTGCTCTCACTATACCTCTTCTCAAAAGTTCAACAAACATATCACCTCGTTTAGATCCAGACGGATTGATAAGTGGTAGTTTGTTTAACTCTTTCGGATCTTGCACTGGAAGATTAATGATACTAGAGTAAAAATGATAAACATCACATACAACATTTACTCTTTTTATAAAAAATGCATCAAAAACCTCATCATACTTCCATGTGATGATCTTCACTTGGTTTGTAAAATCTAGAGCAATCATTGCATTCAGCAGTTCAGCAACTGATTGTCCTTTTTGTATAACATTTCTGACCAAATCACCCGTAGATCTAGCACTATCAAATAATTGTTTATGTTCAGAAGAAGCTTCATAAGCTTGTTTTTCTGAACCAGAGAACATCTTGATCAGCTCTCTTCTACTCTCATGAGCACTCGTCTTTTGTGCCATTTGCTTGATCTCTTAAGGCTGTAGAATTCTTGTTCTTTTTGTAATATCCAGATATTGAGGATTGTCAGTGTCAAGAATAATCATTTTGTTCGACTGCTTTCCAGTTTGCTAAAAGATTCTGACAAGATTCCTTAACGAGACAGATTGAAGTCTTTTTAATCCTTTCCAAGGGTAATTTCATTCCTCCAACCAAGATCTTAAAGCTGGTATACTCTTTTCTTCTGGGTCAGGGTGATGCAGCTCAGATCTAGTCACTTCCTCATTGTTTATACTCTCCTGTGCTCTATTCCATTCACCATGTTCCATAACTATCTTATTTGGATCGATTGGGGCAACTGACTTAGCAGCAATACACTTCTCATATTCATCATTAATTTGAGAAACAGTCAGCCCATCCAAAAATACACGGTTATATTTCATCCTAACAAGATAGTTATATCTATCTTCAAAATCTTGAGGTATTTCACCATGTTGTTGAATTGGCTCAAGTGGAGAGAAAGTTGTTTCAAATTGTGCTTCATCAATATCATTATAATCTAGTACTTCATCGTACTAGTCATCACTGTACTCTTCTTCAATATCTTCTAGAGCACCAATTTTCTCTTGAGTAGGTTGCTCTTGTTCTTCATACACCTCTTCCTCACTACCTTTTTCTATTCTTTTCATTCTAGTAGAAGATTCAGGTAGAACAGGATCTTCTATATCATCTATATTCCTCTTCCCTTTCTCCATCTCAGAAGTTCTTTCAACATCAATGGGAGTCATCTCAAATACAACCACAATATCTAGAGAGTTAGGCTTTTGAGACTCCTTTGACTTGCTCAGCACATCGTTTAACCTTTCATTCTCTTTAGATAATTTCTTGTATTTCTCTACAAGAAGATCATAGTCTCTTATCATTACTTCAAAGTTCTTTATGACATGTTCTTTGTCTTTTGCAAACACCACAATTTTTTCATCCTTGCTTTGATTTTCTTCTTTTAGCTTTTCATTCTCTTCTTTCAACTTATTCATTTCATTTTCAAGAGACATGTTTATCTCTTTCAGTTTTTCATTATCAGCTTTCAGTTCATATATTATTCTTTCTAGAGCAAGATTTTCATCTTTCAATTTTCCAGTTCATCAACATCTAAAATGTCATTAGTCTGTATACACATTTTGTGCTATAATGACTGGCATATCTTCAGATTCTTCATGAGCTGTGCCTTGAAAAACAAGCTCAGAAAGTATTGCTTCCATAAAATCAAAATCAAAGGTTTGATTTTGAGTATCTTCTTCATGCACAGTAGTTTCATCATGCACATTAATATCCGCTTCATCATCTTGCGCTTCATTCAGAGTTTGCTCATGAATAACATCAGTAGATGTTCCTTCACCCAGATCATTGGTCTCAGTAACATGATCAGAAGCAGTCCTTTAACTGCTAACTGATTGATGTGCTTCAGTAGCACCAGCAGCACCATCAACATCATCACTATCATCGTCAACATCTGATGAGCCTTAAGTAGCTTTATCATCAACAATCTCATCAATAACATCTTCAATTAGATCATTGTGATCTATTGGCACATCTTCAGTTAAATGAAAGTGTTGTTGATTGATATCCATATTATCCATTGGTACATTTCTCATGTAGTCAAAAAGGGGAATGTTTGGAGCACCCGTAATAACTGCAAGTCTTTTCTAAACCACTTCAGACATATGCTCCAATTAAAGTTTATCACCTTTAAGACCATAACATATAAATCAAGATGGTCTTCATTGATAAGAAGTTGAAGAAACCTTGGATACATCAAGTATTTGTTTCTTCTTCCTCTTTCTAAATTGAATATAAATCCATTCATGATCCACTTAGCCATATTGAATCTTCTATTGGTGGCTAAGGCTATAATGGGGGATGCAATGTCCACTGAGAGTGAATCCCAACTAGCACTTCTCTTGGACATGCATTGTTAAAAGATATAGCAGAGTAATTTCTAATGGTTTACACCCTGGCCCTAAAGAATTGCTTCTTGGGGAAATGGTTAGGGCGTCCCATCTGCATGAATACATCCCTACATTCATTGAATGTATACTATGATAAATCTTCAGGTTCATTCTCCCCCAGTCTAAGAGCTATCCTTATTGCCTACTCAGAGACTTCAAGCCTTCTATTATTAGTGATAAATGCTCTCACAACTTTATTTCCAGCCTCATCTCTTTTAACCTCAGCTGTTATCCAGAATCTTTTGATAAGTCTTGCATGGATCAGAGGCCTTGCACACATTGCATATACATATTTAGTCCTCAGCAATAATCTAATCGTTTCCTCATATCAAGTGGCCTCTCTTTTATATTCATCTAAGAAAGCAGCCACATTGTGCTTTGCCTCAAATTTTAGTTCTGCCATCTGCACAAACAAACACACAAATTTAGATATATTGATAAATTTTAAACGATTTGATTGTGTTAAACTTTGAATTAATATAAATGAATTATTATGTTTCAAAACACTTAGGTTTTATTTAACATCAAGTGTACTTGATCATTTTCTAGAATTAATTAAAATTCTATCAAAATCATATTAAATACACTTTGTTGTATTATTGTTTTAAAACATATTAATTTACTTATCATTGGTCAAAGTTATTTTTCAATTAATTCTTATGAATTAATTAATTAATTTTTTTATTAAAAGAATATTTTCAAATTTGAACTGTTCATCTTTTTCATTCGAACGAAGATGAACACCATGAGCTCGATGTTCATGAAAACACCAGTTTTATATGTCAAAATGTTTGAAATTCAATGTACATCAACACAATGTGATCAATTTCAGTTCTTTGATTCATTTTCATTCATCATTTTCGAAATTGTTCAAGTTTTAGGGTTCAAACGTCTGAACAGACTAGAACCGTCTGACCAATTTTGAATCCAAAACTTGAAATGAATGATTTATTCATTGAACTTACTTTGTAAATCACATATATACACTTTTGAATAAGAATTTTTTAGAAACGAATGACAATTTGAGTGAAATGGGTGAAAAGGAATCGACTGCGTTTAAGTGTTTGAGGTTGTGGGTTGTGAATGAGTGAAAAAATGAGAAGTGTTCTTTATATACTAAGTGTAAAATTTTAGACGCATGAGCAATGTTTAGGCGTTTGGGGTTAGACGCATGACAACTGTTCAGCCGCATGGGAACTGTTCAGACGGTTCTGAACTGTTCAGCCGGTTGAGCACTGTTCAGCCGCATGTATCTATAGAAACATCCAACACTTGGTCAATTTTACACAAACCGTCTAGTACTGTGTAGACGCATGGGAATGATAAACCGTCTAACACTTTACCAAATTTACCCAATTTCTGAGACGGTTGACAACTGTTCAGGCGCATGGGTTTATGAGAACCGCCTAAACACTTGTACAAAATATAAAAACTCATCATACTCCCAATTTCTGAGACGGTTGACAACTGTTCAGGCATTTTTCACATCTTTCATCTAAACACTGTTTAGAGTTATTAGCACTGTTCACGTACTAATATTCAAACAATTTTCAGGATTTTGAATTTTCCCACAAAAATTACATTTTTGACCCACAATTTTCACTTTTGACATTTTAACCCCTTTTATTTTAATTTAAAATTTCAAAATTAATTTTCCCTTCATTTTAGTATCAAAATTAACAAATTGTCTTGTTTTCAACATTTGTAAGAGTCTTTTCCACTTTCAAATTTATAGGTTCATTTTATCATCATCAAAATTTTACATTATCAAACACACACATACTTTGAACATATAGCATCATCCTTTTCATTCAACATTTTGAATTTGATTTTCTGAGAAAACTCTTACATTTATTACTCCCCCTAAAATTTTATGTTTTAAAAACATAGAAGTTTCCCAACGTAACACACTAAGATCACACTTATCATTGTTAAATTGCCTGCACACAGAAAATATGCATAAAATCAAAATTAAAGCAATATCAAAATCTAATATTTACAATAGAATCATTGTCTGCAGTGAGATCATATCAGTAAAGATCAGCACATTAAAATAAAATAAAGTGTGAATCATCATAGATAATGAATAAATCCTGATCAAGTGTGTTCCAGGTCAGTGATTTCACAGCAAAGGAGACACAAGATCTAAGGATAGAAAATGAGTGTTTTTGACAAAAGGATCAGCTCACTTACTTTTTCAATTCTTGGATTGATTAGGGTAGAGTTAGATATGACATGATGTGACTCATACAAAGACTTAATGAGATCAACTATCATCAAGACATACAAGTAACCACACATTCTCAGTATGCTTTAGCTGTCACACCCTCAATTTCCACGAACGGGGTTTTACCGTTAGGCGTGTGACATACCAGGATCTCAGA
>BJCO01364621.1:0-10137 GCA_018326465.1 Flaveria floridana
TATATATATATATATATATATATATATATATATATATATTTCATTAATATAATACATGAGTTTTTCAACATAGTTTAATATAAAATCGATTGGCAAATATTACTTTAAAAGGTACACATTACTTCCAAAAGTTTTAAGTATCATATTTTTATTTTATTTTAACGAAAGATCTATAATACCTCAAATTACCTCATTGCTTGAGAATAGATCAATATATTTTTTTTTCTAAAAGACAAAACCTCAAGTGGTTAGCCTCACATTTACCTGCCTCGTTTATAACTTATAAGTATGGGTATGTTTCGGATTGTTTTTTAAAAACATCTTATTAACTTATTGATTTTTTTAAAAAATTAATAAGTTAGTATAAAATGATTTGATAACTTATTCCATCGTAACAATCATATTATCAAACAATACCAAATAACTTTTTAAATTTTAAAAAATAAAAAATTTTAAAATTAATAAAAAATAAAAATTGGAGCGTTTATTTTTATTTTTTATTAATTTTAAAATTTTTTATTTTTACCAGAAACTGTGATGTTTTCCCCAAACGAACCAGATATCGCCATTTTTACGTCTTTTCTTGCTGAAACTGTATCGCATTGATTGATTGTTGTTCGTCCAAATGAAGTTCAATTTACACTCACTAACCCCTATTATGATCGTCAGTGGTTTCCAATTTGGGTTTGATTTCCCAAATTATTGTGGGGAAAGTGCTCTACATGTCATCATCCTGCAGTTTCGACTTTCTTTTTTCCGATTATGTCCAATAACTTTGCCCCAATCGCCTTTAATCTCCCTTTAGTAATAATGCTTCATGAATCATGAGAGAGATCGCACAAGCATGGAAAAAGGGCCAGATTCTATAAAGATGAAATTACAAGGACCAGATTCTATGATCAACGCTTCGAAGGTGAAATAGTTATGGGGATTGTGAACTGTTGTCTGTAGTTTGATTACCTTATTCAGATTCTATGACTGTGATGTTTTTGTTCTTTTTATTTTGTAAATTAGTTTTATAGTTTTTGATTATGTCTAGCGCCATTTTGAGGGATTAGACTGGATTATTTAAGATAAAATTGAAGTTTACTTGATTGAGGGTGTTATCTGAGGGAGAGATCTTTTGAATTATTTTATGGCTTTTTATGCTAATCTGTGACGGTTTTCTATGACTAGTAGTCATTTGGAAGTCTTTTTGGTACCATGTAGTTTAGTTGGGGTGGGTACACTTGTTTTGGGGAAACTATTGTTCTAAATGTCAAGAACTTATTCGTTTTTTAAAACTTTAGAGCGTGTTGCTAGAAAGCTCATGGACCCGTCAATACCATGCTAACCAATGAGATAAAGATAAAATGTAGGTTGCACTAGGCGGGTGGCTTAGAAAATTAGTGGATATTGGATTTAAACCTGAGGCGTCTACTAGAGGGACTCATGCACTTAGCGTTGCAACACCCTTCAAAGGTTAACTATATTCATAGTGGATAAGTGGTACATATAAGTTCAATTTAAGGAGGAAATTAATGACTACAATCAAGCTTTTCATTTTTTCCATATGTGAGTGTTTAATTTATAAGATCTTTTTTCCACCTGCTGATATGTTGTTACATCATAGTTTCTTTTTTAGTTTCACTTTGACTAGAGAAGTAAAGAGGTCATTCAGTTCCTTGCTGCCCAAGGATCAAGTAATCATAATTTATGAGAGTTTTTAGTGAAGTTCTAATATTTGATGTACTAAATTAAAATTTCCTAAGTTAAGCACGTCGTAATCTTTTACTTTCACATCACAGTCTGTGCACTGTCAGCACACATGAAAACATGTGAAATAAGAACATTGATTAGGTGTGGAAAGTTAAAGGAAACATCATGGGAATGTCGTACATAAGTTATCATTCTTAACTTTAGGATATAATCGAGACAGGTAGCCAACACAGATACATCATGGCTCTCTGGTTCCTTATCCAGGGGAGGTTTATATTGATTTCTCTTTAAATTGAAGTATGTTTTATCATCAACTAGTGTGCTGGCTAGTTTACTTTATAATTGGCTAGCCATGTACATTTCTGCCATTCTAATCTAAATGTGATTTGAGGTTTGTAACAAGTCCTTTCATTTGAATTGTGGTTTACTGTTTAAACGACCTTTTGCATGCATTTAATTCTCAATTCTAAACATGAAACCTTATAGTCTTCGACTTCTTTTGGGACGTTAGTAAAGAAACCAACTCTGCTGATATGATTACTCATACATCCTATAATGCTGGTTGTAGCTACATTTTCTGGATCCTACACATCGAGGATTCAAGATTCTTCTGCTGTTCACCAACTTACAATATTTAGCGTGCTCATTTTTCTTTGATGGCGGAAGATGGTGTCGTGATTCCAGCAGAGGGAAAGTGGAAGCTTCCGGTCTTTGTTTTGTTTAAAGATCTTAGGTATTTCCTTCGTATGATGCATGATCCGGACTTAAGATTAATTGTTATTATTTAATTTTTTTCTGTCTTGAATATGTTAATCCACCATCGTTCTAATGGTCATATGAAACGCTTATGTAGGCTTGTCCTCAAGTTGGATTCACTCGGAAAAGAAATACTTTTAATTGCTGTACCTGCAGCCATGGCCTTAGCTGCCGATCCTATTGCTTCTCTAATTGACACTGCGTTCATTGGTCGTATAGGTATGTATTATTTAGTTAACATCATATTCTGAAAACTTTAATTTTTTAAACAATGCATGCTTCTGTATAGGCCCAGTGGAAATTGCTGCTGTTGGAGTATCTATTGCTATTTTTAATCAAGTTTCAAAAGTAGCCATTTTTCCACTTGTTAGTATTACAACTTCTTTTGTTGCTGAGGAAGAAACTATAGAAAGAATGAACAGTGAAGCAATCAAAGTTCAGAACACAGAAAAGAGTACTGTGAGCAAAGAGGAAACAAAAGAATCGACACAAGATGATGTCAAACATGAAAATTTGGAAAACGGTTCTGCAGTAAAGGACGAGAAAAATGATTTGGCATCAGAAGATGGCAAGTCACTTTACATTCATGTTTTACATCACAAAGAAAAGCTTGTATTATTGATTGTTTTGGGTTTATTGGTCTTGTTGTTAATCAGGTTTCAAAGCTAGTCCCTGCAACCATACGACCGTTCCTGACAGCATATCAAATAAGTCAATCCTTAAAAAACAAAAAAGAAAGATCCCTTCAGCCTCAACTGCATTACTGTTTGGTGCAGTGCTTGGTATTCTTGAAACACTACTACTTGTTCTTCTAGCAAAACCATTTTTGAGTTTAATGGGTGTGAAATATGTAAGTGTCTACATTCTATTAATGCTTTAGCTAGTAATATTATGATTATTTATTCTGCAATTTCTATATCAAACAGGGTTCTCCAATGCTGTTACCTGCACATAAATATTTAACATTACGCGCACTCGGAGCTCCAGCAGTTCTTCTCTCTTTAGCAATGCAAGGTGTCTTTCGTGGTTTTAAAGATACTAAAACTCCTCTATATGCCACTGGTATGTTCACTTATTTCATATCTTTTCATAATGTATTTATGCATAATATTCCAACATATTTTCTTTGTCTAATTCAGTGGCAGGAGATTTAGCGAATATAGTTTTGGATCCAATTCTTATCTTCGCCTGTGATCTGGGAGTTGGTGGTGCAGCCATCGCACATGTTCTTTCCCAGTAATTATTCATTAGATACATGAATTTATGTTTATTTTCACACATTCATCTGTAATTTGGCACCTTTTTTTTATTTTGCAGGTACTTAATATCACTAATTTTGTTATTTAAGCTGATGCAACAAGTTGACCTACTAGCACCTAGTCTTAAAGCTTTGCAGTTCAGTCGGTTTCTCGAAAATGGTATATATATGAGGTTTAACACTATTTTAGTCCCCGTGAAAATTATAATTTAGGCAGGCTCAACGTTTTTTCTGGTGATACTCCACAGGTTTCCTGTTGTTGTTTAAGGTAATAGCAGCAACTATTTGTGTGACATTGGCTGCATCATTGGCTTCAAGGTTGGGTGCAAGACCTATGGCTGCATTCCAAATATGCTTGCAGGTGTGGCTGACATCATCACTTCTTGCTGATGGGTTGGCAGTTGCTGGACAGGTAGATGCTGTTTGTTTTGTGTGCTAGTTCAATTTATCCCCTGTGTGTGTGTGTGCAGAGGTTGGTTCCTGTATTAAATTTGATTTTTTGTGCGAAGCATACAACTAGGGAATAAGCACGCACTAATATATATAGACATAAAAAAACACAACCATATATATACATAATCACGCAACTTATATATAAATAATCATGCAACCTTTATGCATAGTATAACAAACTTTTCAAAACAGGTCATTTTGTAAAATGTATGATAATGCTATACTCGAAGTAAATAGAATAGAATGCTCATGAAACTATAAACAATATTGAAGTGTTTTAAAAAATTGGTGGAACTAGATAAAAAGTCAACAATTGTGGCTTTTCCTTTTATACCATTTTATTCCAGTTAATTACAAAATTTGCCACCGCCTATGTCTTGGCCATTGATTTGCCATGGTCAAGTGTTTTGAAAACAACTTCCGCTAGTTTCCAGCATTAACCCTCGAAGGCCACTTGCCAACATATGCTATGCTTTATCTAATCCCACTGGTTAGCAGGGTGTTGGTGGGTTGTGAGCTTTTCCTAACAGATTCTCATGTTCACAAAAATAAGCTATGAGTATTGGAGGCCTACACATTTCTCTTAGAATGAGTATTGATCGGTTTTTGAGTTTTATGAATTTTGAAGGCGATAATTGCTTCATCATTTGCTGAAAAGAACTATGAGAAGGCTACAGCTGCAGCAGCTCGTGTACTTCAGGTGTGTGTGGTTATCACATTCATCTGCCATAAATGATGACTAAAGAATTCGTGCCCTCATTTTGTAACATAATATATATAATTCAAATTAAATAGTTTTCTTGTTTTTCTGAACACAATACTCTGGGCATGAGTTATCCTTGTACTATTCCTTCGTTTTACTTCTTATCACACAAGCTCTTTCTAATCAATTTTATATATCTTTGCTTGATCACAACATAATATTCATACGAAATGTTGTAATTTGCAGATGGCCTTTGTATTGGGCCTGGGACTTGCTCTACTTGTTGGACTCGGGTTGCATTTTGGTTCCGGTGTGTTTACAAAAGACATAAATGTTAAACACATAATAACCATTGGTGTCCCGGTATTTATCCATCTTTATTAACAAGCAATCAATTTAAATAATTTTTTATTTTTATGATGTAATATAACTGCTCCTATTTTCCTACAATCAGTTTGTTGCTGGCACTCAACCAATCAATTCAATAGCATTTGTATATGACGGAGTTAACTTTGGGGCATCAGATTTTGCTTACTCTGCGTACTCCATGGTTAGAAACACCACTAAAAGTATCATCTTTATTTGCCTGAATTAAATTTATATCAACTCGAGGTTTATGCGATTTTCTTCTTGTTAGATCCTTGTGGCGATGGGGAGCATCGGGTCATTATTGGTTCTGTACAAAGCTGGTGGTTTTGTCGGAATATGGGTCGCTCTATCCATTTTCATGGGCTTACGTGCAATCGCAGGCATATGGAGGTACTGAAACTAACATCAATTTCTCCTAGTTCATGCTAATTAAATAGTGAATCTTGATTTTTTTTTATCATGATGCACCTTTAAAAAAATTGTTTATCATTACTTTTTATGTGTTATTGATAAAATAAGATTTTGTTTTGCAGGATGGGAACAGGAACAGGTCCATGGTCTTTTCTTAGGAAGTAGAAGGTGGTGGTTGTTTAGAGGACATCATAGGATGTTTGTGTAGAATCTGTATACCTCCTTGGTTTCTTGGTCATAGGACAGATTTCTCCTTATGTGTACGTTTGTTTCCAACACTTGTTACCTGTTTTGACATCTTTCAGTATAATAAACCTTTGGGCTTAAATATATATAATAAATTTGTTTCAATGATGTTGTGTTTGCTTTTGTGACGTATGTTTAATTGTTTATGTGAGGTATGCATTATTATTCTGATTGTTATGAGTATGCTACTGCTTATGTGATGTAGGTGATGTATGCAATATAATCTGGTTATTTTATTTATGGACATGCATAGGCATATACAAAACTCTATTGTGATGTATGTTTATGTGATGTATGCACTATAATTTGACTGTTATTGTTGTCGAGCCGGGGGTCTTTTTGGAAGCGGTCTCTCTGTCTCCCAAGATAGAGGAAATACTGGCCACCACCTACTCCTCCCGAACCATACTATCAGTGGGACATACTGGGTATGTTTGTTTGTTTGTTAGTTGGTTGGTATTGTAGGGACTCATTCATTTCATAGAACCCTAAACTCATTTTGTTCATGTTCTTATCTCACCTTAATTTAGGTAATAAGCAAATTTTATTGATACACCACTAAACAAAAAGTTTCTATTTAACTTGTGCAAGTGATTGAGGATATCATAGAATGAATTAAAGATAGACAAGTTTGAATCCCACGCTTGGATAGAACTCGCAAAGCGAGTGAGTTGGGTTGGATGGTTGAAACATATTCAGGTTGTAACGGGTTATTTTAACTTCTAAGATGTGTTTGAATCACTGTCATATATAAAAAACAATAAATGTATAATATATATCTCTCTATTTTGTGCACGTGTCTAAATGACTTAAAGAAATTATAGATTAACTTCACGTCTATAATCTATCTATAAATTCTAATAAACCAAGGTTTCTAAGGTCACATGGCCATCTCTTAACACATCTAAAAAAGCCGTGGATTATACCCGGTACCTTCCATATTCATTCACACAAACCCTAAAGCCACCATTTTTGTTCATCTAACTTTTCTTTTCCATAAAAAATTTACAGATGTAACGAGGTTTCAAAGAGTTCATGTACAATCATTCTTCCGAAGTTGATATACCAAAGTTAGATTCCTCATAACTTTTTCTTCCGAAATTGCACATAAAACGTTTCAAAATCTTCACTGAACCCGTGAATCTTCACAAAACTTTTCTGAATCTTTGTTCCATGAATTTAACAAAACTTTTCAAAATCTTCTCAACACTCGTTCGAATCTTCACTGATTTGAAACTTATTTGTTAGACATCAATTTTTAAAACATAATTTTGAATCTCATTTGTCTAGATCTAGATCTGAGTAGTAATATTGTTGTTCTTGCAGGTTTGAAATACGTTTGAAATACGTTTGAAATACGTTCTTCTTGCATGCTTGCTGTCAAGAATGGTATCAGATGATACAACAACCACACCAAACTCTCAAACAATATTCAGATTAAAAAACAACAGTCGTACAAACCCTGATTCACAATAATGATGAATCAGAACGAATGAACACAAATACAGAGCTTGGATTATCAAACTGATAACCCAGATGATCAAGATCTTAAAAGATTGTGAAAACCCTAATATGAGAGCGTGTGAGAGAGAGAGCGTACGAGAGAAGATATTTCTGGAATTTTCTTCCAAGACACACTCCAGCTCCATATATACACATGAAACCAACCAGAAGCCCACAGCCCATCTCTCCATACAGCAACAGGCTCCAAGCCCAGCAACATCAAACACATATCAGCAGCCCACGAACACATAAGCCCACGAACTCAGAATCATGAACACATAACAAATAAAAACAGAAAAATATTAGAAACAAATAGAAAGAAAAATAATAAAATTGTCATATATTATTTTAACACCCCCCCTCAATTTTATTTCCCAAAAGGATCAAACATATGAAGATGATCAATTAAAATGCTATGCTGTTTTACCATTAAGCCTTTTATAAAAATGTCTGCACATTGATCAGCAGATTTAGTAGATATAGTTTTAATAAACCCGTTTGCAATTTTTTCACGCAAAAAATATAAATCCAGCTCAAAGTGTTTAGTGCGATCATGAAACACCGGGTTAGCAGCTATCGAAATAGCTGCATTGTTATCACACCACAGAGGGATAGGCAGAGAAAGCTGAGCATTTAGCTCAGACATCAGATTAACAAGCCAAATGGCTTCACAAGTTGCAGCACACATTGCCCGATATTCAGCTTCAGCAGAAGAGCGAGAAACAGTATTCTGCTTCTTACTCTTCCAGGATACAACATTCTTACCCATGAAAATACAGAAGCCCGTAACAGACTTTCGAGACATGAGACATTTTCCCCAATCAGAATCAGCAAAGACTGACAGGTTAAAACTGTCACTCTTGCTAATTAGAATACCCTTTCCAGGGGCAGATTTAAGATACCTCAGAACACGTAAAGCAATCTGAAAATGAGTGTTTGAAGGACAGTGCATGTATTGACTCAAAAACTGAACTGCATAACATATATCAGGTCTTGTATGAGACAGATAAATTAGTTTACCAATAATTTTCTGATATGCAGTAATATTTTTAAGTTTAGAATCATCCTTAGAAAACATATTCATAAGCACATAGTGAGGTTCAAGAGGGGTTAAAACCGGCTTACAGCCACTTAGCCCATATTCAGCTAATAATTCCATACAGTATTTGCGTTGAGACAAGCAAATACCATTATTATTTTTAACAACTTCAATACCCAGGAAATATTTGAGTTCCCCAAGATCTTTAATCAAAAATTTTGATTTCAAAAGATTTTTAACAAGATTAATTTCCTGAACATTATTTCCAGTGACAATTATATCATCAACATATACAAGAAGAGCAATAAAGATAGATTTCTCAGATTTGACAAATAGAGAATAATCACATCTGCTTTAAAAAAACCAATGTCTAAAAGCACACCAACAAGTTTTTCATTCCACATTCTAGGAGCTTGTTTTAGACCGTATAAAGCTTTGTTTAGTTTACACACTCTAGATTCATTTTCCAAAAAATACCCATCAGGTAATTGCATGTAAACATCTTCATTAAGGTCACCATACAAAAACGCATTATTGATGTCCAATTGAAACAAGAGCCAATTATTTTGAACAGCTAAAGTAATGACACAACGCACCGTAACCATTTTTACAACTGGGGCAAAGGTTTCATCGAAGTCAATCCCTTCCTTTTGACTATAACCTTTGGCAACTAACCGAGCCTTATACCTTTCTATTTCTCCTGATGACTTATATTTGATTTTATATAACCATCGACAGCCAATAGGTTTTCTGTTAGGGGGTAACTCAACCAGATCCCATGTGTGATTACGATTTAAAGCATTCATTTCCTCATTCATGGCGTTGACCCAATTAATATCATGTTTGGCTTCATGGTAGTGCTTAGGTTCCCTAGATTTATTTAAAGCAGTGACAAAACATTTATTTTCAGCTGAGAGCTTAGAGTAGTTAACAACATGCTCCATTCCAAATTTTACTTTTCCCTCAATTATAAAGTCATCAAGATTTTTTGGCATGGACCTATTCCTAACAGATCTTCTAGGTCCTACAAAAGGGTCATTAATTCCCTCAGGAGAGATGTTATTATCATTCACACCTTTTTCAGAATTTGGCCCAACCATACTGCGTTCACCAGGATGAGGTTGCATAGACTCAGCCTCACTTTCCCTTGCACCCATTATTGGGTTGGGAGGCTGCTGAGTTCCTTGCACACCTTCTGAATCCTGTGATTCAGTTTGCTGGGTTTGATTCGATTTTTGAGTGTCTATCATATCTCCCCCTTCATCATTGGGAATCTCCCCATTATGAGTGTGAATATCAGGTTGATTTTGCTCAAACACTTCAAAGAAATTAAACTGATTTGAAAAAGACTCAACATTACTAATATCAGAAGTGGAATTAATTTTGAAAGGGAAAATGGACTCATAAAATTTTACATCTCTAGAGAAGAAAATTGTTTGAGAATCAAGACTCCATACTTTATACCCTTTTTTAAATGGATAATATCCCAAAAAACACATTTTTCAGCATTATTCCCAAATTTATTGTGATTATTTAAGATAGTGCAAAAGCAAAGACAACCAAATACTCTAAGGTGGTTAATGGAGGGAGCAAAGCCAAACATGATCTCATATGGGGACTTACCATTTAAAATGGATGAGGGAGTCCTGTTAATTAAGTAGGCAGCCGTTAGAATGCAATCAGACCAAAAACAAATAGGAA
>BJCO01364622.1:0-10239 GCA_018326465.1 Flaveria floridana
AATTTACTTGCTGTGTTAAATTTTCTTTACTGCTTGTTACTTGTTATATTGTGATCAACTCTTCTTAAAGACTGCTTGCTGAGTGTTGATTCACAGTGAGTTGAGAGAAGAACCACCCGAAATCGATCCTGCAATTTGTATTTACAAAATTAGAACTCTATTTATTTATTATTAAATTTGAAAAAAAGACGTTTCTATAACTTCAGTTTATTTTACCAAATACGTTTTCAAAACTTTGTTTAATCTAAAATAATAAAATATTTTTATGACTCGGATTTAGTAACACTAGAATTTCATATTAATTACATCAATTTGCTATATTATAGGACATCATCTTCTTCACCGATTTATCGAATAGAATTCCGAAATCTGAATTATTATCGATCTAAACATATATTATACGCTATAAAGGATTCGATAGGTACCTTGACTAATAGTGTAGGGAGATGAAACACCTAAGACAGATATAACAGGTATCACTTGATCATAGCTTGTGAATGTTGAACCAGTTGCGGATGTGGTGCGTCGGTGATCTACCGTGACTAGGAACAAGTACTCATTGATCGTTTCTAGGATTCAAACAAACGTGGGTCAAACAAGGGCGAATGGTTGTTTCGTAACCTATTAAAAGAAGGCTTGGATATTAATATGTGGATTCGTAGTTTATGTAATAGAGATTTGAACGAGAACAAAAGGCTTACCTTTATCTCTAGTCAAGAAAACTGGATGGCATTCAATGTTAAGACTCGTCGGCTTACTTTGTGGCGGTGCGTAGCCGGTGATGTCGAATACGTAGTTGTAAGACGGAAGTTCTATGAAAGTTTTTGTGAGGTGTTTATCACTCTTAAGAAAGTTTAAATGGGTGGTCGATTACTTGTAGTATATTATTAAAATCCCAACGATTTTGATGGAGTTTAGAAAAGATCTTTAAAAATAAAAGTCGAAAATTTGACGGAATTAAAGGCGGACATTAAGCAGTGATTAAGAAATAATTCTGGTTTCCTTATATTACTTATTATATAGATATAGATTTCCATATCCATACACACACGTATGATTCATTTATTCACTATTAATATATTACTATATTTCTTATAATTTATTATAATTTTAATTTTATTTTTACATTAATTTAAAATACAAGTATTTCAACTCTCCTCCCCTTAATTTTACTTTCGTCCTCAAAATTCTAAGCCAAACATACATAAACACATCAAAATACACGTAATCTCTGAACAAGAAATTTTTTGAACTACTATAACGTTTAAAACCCGAAAAAGCAAGTAGAAGCCACATGAACACAAGTATGTTTTCTAACAAGTAATGATAAATAAGATAATTATGGATAATTATGGCGTTGTCTTCAAATAGAAAATCATCAATATTTAGAAATCAAGTAAACATACCTTAGTTTTCAAATAGATTAGGGTATTGCAAACGTATCATTTCTTCTATTTCCCATGTCGCTTCTCTTTCAGAATGATTCTTCCATCGAATCTTAAGAAATGGTATTGAATTTCGTCTCTTGACTTGTACTTGATGGTCAAGAATGGCCTCGGGTTCCTCTTCATAAGATAAATCTTTTCGAATTTCATTTAGAGGATAATTGATAACATGCAACAGATGGTAGTTATAGCCCCTCAACAGAGATATAAGAAATACATTATGAACGTGAGAAAGTTACGGTGGTAACACCAAACGATAAGAGACTTCTCCAACTCTATCGAGTATCTCAAATGGTCCAACAAAACAAGGACTAAGCTTCCCTTTAATACCAAAGCGTCGGACACCTCTACATGGTGATACTTTTAGGAACGCTTTATAACCAACAAGAAACTCCAATGCTCATCGATGTCGGTCTGCATAACTCTTTTGTCTGCTCTGACCCTCCTTTAGTTTTTCACGAGAAATGACAACTTTTTCGTTCGTAATCTGCACTAGTTCGGGACCCACAATCATCTCATCTTCAACCTCGTTCTAACATATCAGTGCTCAACATTTACGACCATATAATAATTCAAATAGATCCATATCAATACTGGCCTGCCAACTATTATTATTAGAAAATTCAACCAAGATTAGATACTCATCCGTATTACCCATCCATTCGAGTGTGTGCGCTCTAAGCATATCCTCCAATGTCTGAATGGTGCGTTCATACTGTCCATCAGTCTGCGAATGGAAGGCAGTTCTAAATCTTAACTTAGTTCCCCAAGCCTTCTGGAAACCCTTCCAGAAACAAGATGTGAAACCAAGGTCTTTATCACATACTATAGAAGATGGTGAGCCATGAAGTCGATCAATATCACGAAGAAATATCGCCGACAACTTACTCACGGAGTACCATTTCTGAATGGGCAAGAAATGGGCTAACTTTGTGCTTCTGTCACCTACAACCCAAATAGCATCATTCTTCTTACAAGTTCTTGGCAAATCCATCATAAAATCCATAGATACGTCATCCCACTTCCAAACTAGAATATCTAGTGGTTCTAACAACCCACTTGCTCTCTGATGTTCAATCTTTTCTTGCTGGTAAGTTAAACAATGACCCACGTACTTAGCCACGTCTTCTTTCATACCGCTCTACCAAAAGTTCTGCCTCAAATCTCAATACATATTGGGAGATCCCGGGTGGATAGAGAATGGCGAATTATGTGCCTCAGCTAACAAGGATTCACGAAGAGTGGAGTCATTAGGGACACATAATCTCTTCCCGCACCATATAACTCCTTGTTTATCAACTTGGAATTCAGATTGCTTCCCAATCTTTAAGTTTTGTAACATTCCCTAAAGTTCACCATCATGTTTCTCAGCCTCCTTAATTTGTATGATTAGGTTTGGTTCTATCTTTAATCTTGCAAGATAACTACCAGACCCACTAAACTGTAAGTTGATTTCCATTCTCTCTAGGTCTCATATAATTTGAGGTTGAAAGCTAAGCCATGCTAAACCCCAAAATTCTTTCTGCTTAATGCATCTGCCATAACATTAGCCTTACCAGGGTGGTACTGAATGTTAGTGTCGTAATCCTTAAGCAATTCCAACCATCTCCTTTGCCTCATGTTAAGTTCTTTCTAAGTGAAAATATACTTGAGACGTTTATGGTCAGTGAAGATGTCACATGTCTGGCCATATAAGTAATGCCGCTAGATTCTGAGTGCAAATATCACTGCAGCTAGCTTCAGATCATGTGTCGGGTAATTTACCTCATATGGTTTAAGTTTTCATGAAGCATACACAATGATTTTTCAATGCTGCATAAGGACAAAACCAAGCCATTTCTTTGAGGCGTCACTATAGATTTGGTATACGCGTATACCTAAATAGTGAGTAAGAATAGGAGCGGAGACCAATCTTTTCTTCAACTTGTAAAAAGAGTTATGTTGAAATTCTCATGTTGGAAAGGGATTATCTGATTCAAGAAGCAAGGGAAGTTGAGGCCAAGATATATCGGGCCATTTAAGATTGTCATGAGGGTTGGAGAGGTGGCTTATAAGTTAGAGCTACCCGATGAGTTAAGTAGAATTCACCCGACGTTCCATGTATCTCATCTGAGGAAGTGCTTAGCGGACGTGCCACTTAGGGATATCGAGGTCGACGAACGGCTCAATTATGTGGAGCAACTCGCTCTATCATTGATAGAAAGGAGAAGAGGTTAAGGAATAAAGTGGTTCCATTTATGCGAGTATAGTAGAAGCACAAGAAGGGGTCGGCGTCCACTTGGGAAACCAAGGAAGAGATGAGGCAGCATTACCCTCATCTGTTTGATTACTGACAGGTTTCAAGGATGAAACCTAAATAAGGGAGTGGACTTGTAACACCCGGAAATTTCAAGAAAAGAATGGTTGAAATGTTTTCATGCGAAAGGAAGGATCTCGCGTGAAAGGTAGTTCTCGTGCGAAGAGAACTTCTCGTGCGAGAAGTCTACGAACAGTACAGCTGGGTATAAATAGCTGCGAACACCCATATCTGACCCCATTTCAAGCAAACAGTATTGCTGCTAGAGAGAGAAAACGGCCGTTTAGAGAGAGAAAGTGCAGAATCGAGGTGTGTAAGGTATGTAATTCGTGTAGTAACTCGTGTTATGTATTAAGAAGCTATTATTGACAAATATGATGCGTGGATATGTAGTTTTCATTCAGTAAGAGCTTTGGAAGGTTGTGTTTGTGCTAAGACTTGATGAGGTGAGTTTCTAGTCCCCTTTTTACACAAGTATTAAGTTTTAGGGCTATTATGCATACTAAAATAATCGTTTTATGATTGTATGATGTTGTTTATGAGGTTAAGCATGTTAGAACAACCTTAGACGCGATAAGTTATGTGACTGGGCTGGAAAACCCATAGTTTTTGCGTGAGCAGTTTTAGTGTACGGTACAAAATTTGAATTTATGAAGTTCTCACGCTAAGAATTGGTTCTCACACAAGACTTTGGTTTTCGCGTGATATGTAGGTTCTCGCGTGATATGTAGGTTCTCGCACGATATGTAGGTTTTCTTGTGGCTAGAAGGTTTTCGCACGACAAAGTTGATGTGATGCACAGGTTTTGAATGTGATAAGTTCTCACGCAAGAGGTTAGATTTCACGTGAGATGATGTTGATGTGTGCCTAAGTTTTCGCATAACCTGCTGTGATGTTTGTGATGCTTGTGATGTGTTATCTTTCCATGATGTAATGACTTTCAAACTATGTGTGTTATGATGTAACTTTACTTGATACTTATGTATGAATAAGTAAAGTATTATGTAATGAAAGTGAAAGATAACAATGATGAAAAGTGGAACGTATTGAACGAATGAAAGTCATGCAAGCAAATGATGGAGGTTCAAAACTCAATAAGGTAGTTATTTGCTCAACTGTGTGCGGTTTAACTAACCCTTGAGTATGCACACAGGGGTCTAGTCTTTGTGACTGACCAAGATGTGATGGGATCCTTGCCGCTTACCCCGGTGCTGTGTCGGCTTTTAAGCATGATGTGGGGGTTTATTTATAAACCTCGGCACAGTACCGGCTTTTTACATGACATGGGCGTATAGCGTATGGCAGGATCCGTAAAAAGATGAATGATGTTAACGAATGATGTTAATGAACGATGTTAATGAATGAAAGAAGTATTTTTTTTGATGTATGATCCGTAAAAATGTACGACAATGAATGGTGACGAACGATGATTAATGATGATGGAAATATAATAATTAATTTCTTTTCAAGATGTATGTATGATGTATGATCACGTAGGAATGTAATAGAAGTATTTTTTTTTGACGAAGTAAAATTTTATTTATAAAACTAGAACTCACTCAGTATCGCTGACTTTTTGTATGCATAATAGTTGGCAGGTGATTATTGATGCTAAGGAGGTGCAGGCATGGATGCATAAGCTACTGGGAAAGATTTCAAGAATGGCATCAACATTTTTGAGAATGATATCATGTTAATACAATTTTCGAGATACACACTTAACAATATGATGATTTGACATGATTTTAATTATTAATAAAAAGTTTGAATTCAGCTATAAATGTTATGTTTTCTATGTTTTATGCGATGAAGGTCCAACTGTAAGCATCCTGGGTACAGGGCTTCACATGAACAAATGTGTCCGCATAAGTTTTCAATACTTGAAAAATTGTTGTAAGCATTTGTTATGAGACTACTGCGAGAGAGTTAACTTCTCCGCATTAATTTCACTTGTGTTTTTCATGAATCAAAACTATTTCACGCATTGGCTATATGCTTGTGTTACCTTCACCCACATTAACCAGTGCTCTTACCAACATTAAATTTTGAACTTGTGAAATATTAATGTTTCTTGGGGATAGTTTTGGCTGTTCTTGAGTTGATGCTTTGACTTTTATGAAGATGAGTCTTTTGCTTTTGACTATTATGAAGATGAGTTTGTTAATTTGATGTTTATGAAGTTTTGACTGTTGCTTGGTTTGTCAATTCTTGCTTGGATTGAATTGTTCACCAGATGTGATACAAGTTTCCCAATGTCGACTGGTCTTGGACTTTTGTGCTTCAAGATATCTGCATATACTGAGATACTATGGTATAACTTCTACACCAACACAGTCATTTTTCAGATTTTATATTTTTAAGAAAAGAAACAACTGTACATAATGGTCAAAATTTTAATTCCTCCCCTAAAGTTTATATCCATAAGGGATAAAAATTTTAAAGATTTACAATTTTGAAGAGAAATTATTTTTGTGATTTTTGTTTTCTTATCTGTACATGAAGAGGAACTATACCTTATTTGGGATCATATCAATCATACCTTTCACAAGTGCAAGTAAATGTTAGTAAAACAGACATAATCATGAACATATTGATTGAAGGTATGTTTGTCCTCTTAAACTCATGTTTGGTTAGTATTTTGACGCTTGTGATCATTATCATGTTTTGAGTTGATAGAGTATTCAACATGTACCTCATACTCAAAAGCATTGCAAGATCAATCAACCGTATGAAATGCATGATAGAACTATTTTACAACTTACATGACCAGGTCATTTAAATTATGACATCTTATTTTGATTGATCCTTATTGGGATCTTTTACTTTGATCCCTTTTTTTATTTGATCCACATTGGGATTCTTTTTCACTCACTTTGAAAGGTGATCCTCTTAGGGATTCTTTTTGGTCATTCATAACGAATGTATTCATTATTAATTCATCAAGGTTGGATGTGTTCCATATTAGGAATCTTGTTAGATCATGACATCAGCACTATGTGCTTCTTCTCCAAATCTTTGCTCAACAAAACAGAGAAGAAACTTATGTGAGTGAATGAGATTCATAAGGTATCATTACCTGGTGTGTTTAGGTTGCTACACGCACACATATTTGGATAAGCTAATACTTACACATACTTTGAGATGAATTCTTCACAGTTGAATATGAGATTTAGTTCATCACAACATGTGTCTTCTTTTCCAAGCTGAGCCTACCCGCATATCAGATAAGTCATGTCAGTTATTTAAGTTTTAGAAATAAGCATAGTGAATGACATAACAACTATAATTATATCATTTCCTATTTGAAGTATAAAGCATATTCTTCAACAAAATAACTTCTTTTTGTATTTTGTAATATTTGAATGTTTTTATGAATTTTGGTTTTTATTAAAGGTAAATCATGCCAATTGATTAGACTAAGAATTCAGACCGACTAGGATCAAATACCTTAGTGAACAAATCAGCTAATTGATTGTTAGTGTGAACCTGTATGAATTTAATTAACCTTTTTTTAGCATAGTCTCTCAAAAAGTGAAATCAAATTTCAATGTGTTTTGTTTTTAAGTACTGAACTGGATTATTGGTTATGAATATTATTGCTGTGTTGTCAATGTGAATTAGTGTGTGCAAGAAGTTAAAACCATAATCAAGAATCTGGTTTTGAATCCAGAGAACTTGAGACCAACAAGCTGATACTACTATATATTCAGCTTCTACTATTGAAATAAATACGTTTGTCTGCTTCTTGCACTGCCAGAAGACCAGTCTTGACACCAAGAAATTGACAACCACCAGAAGTGGACTTCCTATTGAAGTTGCATCCCCCATAGTCACTGTCGGTATATGTATAGAGATTGAAATCTCCTCCTCTTGGATATCATAGTCTAAGTGTAGGCTTGCCCTTGAGATATCTGAATATTCTCTTGATTGTATTCACATAAGATTCCTTGGGATCTGCTTGATATCTGGCATAAACACATACACCAAACATTATGTCATGTCTAATAGTTGTTAGATACATGAGTGATCCAATCATAGATCGATAATGAGTTTGATCCACTGATTTTCCTTCTAAATCTGGACCTATTTTCATCTTTGTATCAACAGGAATTCTAATGGACTGACAATCTGTAAAATGAAATTTCTTTAACATGGTTTCCACATATTTTGATCGATTGAAGAATATTCCATCTGCTCTTTGTGGTACTTGCAACCCTAAGAAGAAAGTGAGTTCCCCCATTGCACTTATTTAGAACTTGGAATATATAAGGTATTCAAAATCCTTACAAAGTTGCTTGTTTGTTAAGCCAAATATGATATCATCCATATAAATCTGGACTAGCAACAATTCTTTTCTTTTTCTTTTTCTGAAAAGTGTCTTATCAATCTTTCATATCTCATACTAGTGAGCAAGAAGGAAGGATGATAGAGTCTCATACTACTATCGTGGGGTTTGATGTAGACCATACAATGCTTTGTGATGCTTGTATACCCTGTGAGGGAAATCCAGGTTTTCAAAGCCTAGAGGTTGACTCACATAGACTTCTTTAGAAATTTTGCCATAGAGAAAAGCACACTTTACATCCATTTGATAGACTGTGAATTTCATGGATGCAAAGTATGCAAGGAAAAGTCTAATGGCTTCTAATCTGACTACAGGAGCAAACACCTCATCATAATCTATTCCTTCTTCTAGAGTGTATCCCTCTGCCACTAATCTTGCTCTGTTTCTGAAGACAATGCCCCTATCATCAGTCTTGTTTTTATATAGCCATCTAGTACCAATAGGGTATTGACCTTCGGGAAGATCTACTAGTTTCCATACTTCTTGTTTCTTGAACTGGAGCAACTCTTCCTGCATTGCCTAGATCCAGCTGTTGTCTTGAAGAGCCTATTTTATGTTCTTGTGTACTGTATGACACAGAAAGCAAGAAAACAAACAGATGTTTGCAATACTTGACTTGCTTCTAGTCACCCGCTCATCTAGTTCACCTATGATGCTTGAGACTTGATGATCCTTATGTATCCTGGTGCTTGGAATCGAGTCACCCACAATCGACACATCAAGGTTGAAGACATTCAGTTTATCTTGGTAAGAGTCACGTTAAGGTTGTGATGTGGGAGAGTGATGAAAGTAATCAAAGGCTTCACCCGTTTCTACTTTAGCATTTGCTGCATTTTGAAAACTATCATCATTTGTATTTCTCTCAGTTTCAACTGGCACTGTAGCTGGTTCTGGATTCCTCACTTCATTTGATGGTCCTTCTGAAGGAGTAAGAAGTGAACTAGGACCATCATCAGCTGAAACACTCTGATTTTGTGGTTCTTGTCTGACAGGATCAGCTTGCAATGGAACATTTTTGTCGATTTGATTAGCAGATGTAGGAGGGATCATAGAAAATTCATCTCTTCTTTCTACTATTCTGGAAGGTCCGGATGATTATAGGTTACCTGCATTTGACAAGTGAAACTGATCAAAAGATCTAGTAAACGAGTCAATATCAAACAACCAGTCGGGACCATTTATTGACTTAGGAAAGGAATGTTCATTGAATTGAACATTAGTTGATTCGTTAATGATGTTCAATCTGGGATTAAACACTCTGAAAGCCTTTGAGACTGAGGAATAACCTACAAAGAATCCCTCATCAGACTTTAAAGCAAACTTTCCTAAATGATCTCGGGTGTTTAATATTGATACAGGACCACCAAATGACTTGAAAAATCCAATATATGGCTTTCTGTGAAAAATAAGTTCATAAGTACATAAGGAGTTCTGTTGCTTTCTTTGATTATCAAACTTTGATTTTGTACAAAGCAAGATGTGTTGACTACTTTTGCCCAAAAGGTAATGGATAGTTTAGCATCTGCTAGCATTGTTCTTGCTGCTGTTGGGGTTTGTTAAACCATTTACAACTTGTTTAACCATTTAAACATATGAACGCAGCGGAAGGTAAACCTTAAATCATGTTAAAGTTTCTAAAAATTAGCATTATTATGTGTAAACAAACAAACCCATAACATGAGGATCTTTATTATGTGAAAAACTAGCATACAATATAAGATTTAACAACCAAACATGACAAGAACAACCCCATGATACTACCTTTTATGAAGCTGCCAAAACGAAAATATGAAGGCTGAAAAATGTCATGAACGGGCAAAACTTCCAAGGGTAGGAGTCCTCAAGTGTCCATACCCACAAGCCTCTAAGAAAACACCATCGTTGCTAGGATTTAAAGCACCAAAACGAACAACAATGCTGCTGGAACCTTGTTTCCAGCCGAGTTCTTCAATGGGTGGAAGAAAGAAAACCTTTTCTACTTCATACCAATGAAGGAGCATAGCTTGGGTCATTAGAGCACCCAAGAAAACGACCAAAAGGGGTTCAAAAACCCTAAGTTTTAGCCGTGAATCAGGAGAGAAGCTAGAGCTTTTCTCTAGTTGTTCATTTTGTAAAATGAGAGAGAGATAGTAAGATGAGTCTTGCACTCTACC
>BJCO01364623.1:0-13266 GCA_018326465.1 Flaveria floridana
CAGTGCAGATTTAACTCTTATTTGATCTTCTAGTAGGAATTTATGCATTCCCATCAACCTCTCGTGAAGAACTTGAATATAGAGAACTTGAAGAACAAATTTATGTTTGGGTGAGTTTTGTGGTGAATCTCATGCCCTCGTTCTTATTTATAAGCAACGACCGCCTTTGAAGGATATGATAAAATCATATCTGGTAACCACAGTACCCCACATGCTCCACTCCCCGCTATCCGTCTTAATCGGTGAATGAGGTAACCACCTGTAACCGCTGACCTACAAAAAACTACCGAAAACCACCTTGTAACCGCCGTAACCGTCGAGTTTAAACGGCTAGGATTTGATTTCAAGATGTTTTAACGGTCGAGATCAATCTTAACAGCGGTTACACTCACCGCTGGTAATATAATATATAATATTTAAATATATATGAAGATAAGATTTCGAGATGGTCAATCTTTTTTTCTAGTAAGCAACACTCTCAAAACTATAAGATTAGCGAAGCAGTAATACCCAAGTAATACCCAAAATAACTTCAGGTATTTTATCATCATACCAAAAAAGTATATTTGGGAACAACATTATAGCTTATTTATATAATTTCTATTACTTCTTTTTTCCTTTCGATTGTTAGTTAAAATTATTAATTTCTTAGTACAATTATACATGTTTTTGTCCCAGATAGTAGTGCATGAAATTTATTAGTTATTAGGTATCGACAGAATTACTTCTCACTAAATACTCTTCTATACATTGTCCTTTTATATAGTTCAATTTGTAATTGTTAGTATCAAAAAAACCAACGCACTTACTCTTATTATTCTACACAAACAAAATTCTCTCAACTTGGTGTTTCAAATTTTAAAAAGCATTCACATGAATAAACATTTTTATTGTATAACATAAAGCGCCTATAATTGAAAAAAGATTGTATCTAATTAAAAAACCTACATGACATACAAGTTAAAACGATCGTTTAAATAGACACTGATTGTAATATTAATCACGTTTAAAGAAGACTCGTTAGACTACCCATAATGAATTTTTCTTTTTTTAAACATTCTTGCAACCAACCTAGAGATGAGGTTGTTATAACGAGTGATCTTACGTATATTTAGTTTAAGATGACTTTGAAACTTTTAAAATTAAATTGAGAGACATTTCCATGTAAAATGAGAAACCATTTTTTTGATATCAACCCAAGTGTTTTTATATCTTTTACATTCATTTTACATTTTTAGTTTAACCAAAATTGTTGGATTATCATTATGCAGGGCAAAAGAATGAAAAGAAATAAAATAATATCAGTTTTTTACTTTTTGATATTATATAACCTTACATTTGTAAGAATTTAAAATTACATCAAGTTTTATAAGAAGCAATCAACGTCACTAAGATTTATTTATAATAAGCAATCAACAATGTCACTGAACTTGATTAACGTCAATTATAACTTAGATATGTTACCACCCTTAAAGTGAACTATGCATCTTTCTACTTGTAAAAAATGAACACATCAAATTTACACTTTACAACAGATAACTTAAGGATACAAATTTTAGAAAAGCACATAGGACTAACAAGATAAAACTAATGTCATAACTAGAATCAAACTTATAACCAATTTTTTGGTTTTTAGATTTCATAACACGTTCAGATGTTAACCAATTCAAGCTCATTCGATAAATAATTTGATTAGCTATTAAAAATTTAATTCTTTTTACAACTATATTCTCACAACTTTCATAATTTTGTTCACAATTCAGTTGATTGATTTTTGCCATATATATACACACCGGGGTCAGAATGCTTCTCATCTCCGGCTTCGGTTTGGTCTCCAATCATCACCGTCAGTGAGCTGCTCTGCTAGAAAGTCAACTGGCAACGACCCCGGGGGAGCTGACTTCTCACTAAAGTCAACATAATCATCGTCTGATTCCTCATCATCAAAATAATCTTCATCTTCACCGTAATCCTCATCTTCACTGTAATCCTCATCTTCATGATCACGGTTTTGACTTTCTTCCTTTGACACGATAACTGCTGGATATGAATGCTCAATTACCTGTGAAACCGTCTCAAATTCCTCAACCACCTTCAACAGATCATCGGGCCCCAGCTCAATATCTTCCAGCAGCATTGCCTTGCTTGACTCGATGGCTCGCCTCCATAACAACGTCATTCTTGGGCTTGAAATCGATGATCTTATATCTGACTTGTAAGATGCCACTTTCAAGCTTTCTGATGCGAGAAACAAAATGAATGAATTACTGGACAAACTGAAACTTCCACAAAGTCTTGAAAACTGTTACTATAACCAAATATGTTTTTTTTTTTTTATAATATCAGCACCTGATCTACTTCTATTAACTAAACACCACTAGACCTGCATACTGTATGATTCGAACCCTCACCACACAATTTACCACAGGGATGTCTCCATAGGGAGAAACCAGATATGTTAGTATCGTAATTACCTGAACAACTAGGATCATTTGCAATGTTTTCAGAAGTAGAGCCTGAAGATATACGCGCACCATGGTACATAGATCTCCATCCATGACCTCTCCAAATCAAGATTTGTTCATCATCAAAAGACAGTAGAACACAAGGGACCAATTCCTAGAAAACACATTTTATTTAGTTGTATCGCGGATAAATTACATTAAATTGCAAGTATAGAAGATCTATGAACCTTTAACTTGGCACCAAGCTTCTTGTAATCACTTGCATGCATCCCTCTACAGTCGATCTTGGCCAATGGAGACTCTTCAAAAGCATGTCTCACATCTCTCACTAGATTAAGATACACTCCGTTTTTCGCTGTCAAATGTACAATAAAAAGGCTAAAATCAGGAGTAAAAAGAAAAATAAATTTCAACTATGAAGTGCAAACATAAGCATTACTAGTTTTTATGACTTATATACACCAAGAAAACATAAATGATCGACCTTTCTCGTATAGAGTGATTCGTACATCACTAACGTAAGCCAAAAGAACAGACTCTATACATGGTTTAGTTGTGAACTGCTTGACTAATTAGTCAAATGCCAAAAATAAGCTTCTAGTATGACGGATAGGGGAAAACGTATAGAGCAAAAGAACGCCATCAACAACATGTAATATGTAGATATGTGATTCTAGCTATTTAAGTTTACCTAGTTTACAAATTGGAGGAAGCTTTTTCCCTTTCATTCTCAACTCATCAGCTTCTTCTTTAGTCAACCCTTCAGGTGCTTCTTGTATGAGTTTAGGGTAAACCGGAGTCGCAGGTTTCCATAGCATCACAGGGTACTTCGGTCGATTATGAGGATCATAATGTCTACCACGAAAAAGATACAGCACACCACCAGTTCTAAGAATAATCTTACCACCTGTTTTCTCCTGTTAGTTTCACTAACATTCAGCATACAGCAATCAAAAAGTCCCACTACCTACTTACAGAACCTAAATTTACTTAAAGAACATGATGCAAACCAAAATCTCAAAAATGGTTTAGTCAAACGAATTCAAAGATACTGAAATGACTATCAAGATTGCAACTTTTGGATTGAATTTGCTTAAACTGAGTTAAAGAACCTGAAGAACTCGACAAAGGTTCCTCATATCGACAGTGGGAACGCCTAGACACCGAACTTTACACACAGGATCCCTTCGCCAATGCGAGTGTATCAGTTCCAACATATTATGTGTCAATCCATCCCTACCTACAAACCCAATCAACAATTTAGAACCACAATATGATTACATTAGTACACAATAACAATGGCATTCGATTAACAGGTCGTAAATCGCACAATTGTAATCGTATCATACCAAGATTGACCTGCCTATTGCTAGAAACATGACGTTTAACAAGCTCCTGTCTCTCGGCTCTACTCAACGGCTTCCCGAGCACTTCCTCCCTCGGCTTGGCTTCAAAACTCCCCAGCTCATACGGCTTCAACATCTCAAACTGTTTGGTGTTTGTGGTCGGATTTATTGACTCAAAAAGCTTGATTTTTCTGGTTGATTTCTTTAACGGCGGCTTCCCGGTCCAGGGTCTGGGCATAGTCGGCGGCGCGAAGGGGAGGAAAGCCGGCTCGCGAATGGCAATCGGCTTGGCTCGGGGGATTTCGGAGTAACTGAACTGGAACTCGAACGGCGCGCCGGGGAGTTGGTATGACACGCCGGAGTCGCCGACGACGACGGCGCGGTCGCCGTCGGAGGAGACGACGTCGCCGTGTTTGATCGGTTTGTAGTATTTGGAGCGGCGGTGAAAGGTTTTGAATGCGGGGGTTGATTGGGGTTGTTTTGGTGGGTATTTGGGGATGGGGATTGGGGGTTTGACGGTGGTCGGAGGTGGTGGTGGTGGTGAGGGGAGGGAGGAGAAGAGATTAGGGTTTGGGAGAGATGCTAAAATCGCCATTGCTGATCGAACAGAGGTTGATGAATAGTGGTTCGTTAGTTGCAGGTGCAATCGGATTTACAAGATGATGATGATGATGGAAATATCTAGTAACGATACGATGCCGTTTTCCTGGTTATTGTAATGACATGAAATTGTGTTTGAAATTTTTGGTCTTTAGATGTTCAAAATAGCTGATCGAACTTGAGAGATTAACTAAATGAACTACTGTAATCATTGGTAACTTTCACCTTAAAAGATGTTAAACAAAAGTTGGTAGCAAAAGCTCAAAGTCTATATCCAAAATACTTTGAAACCTCCGATAAAAAGGTTACGTGTATAAATTGATGTCATATGGTCTTTATATTTTTATGTTTTTTCGGTCGACTGACTAGTTATATACCGTTGTGGTACCATTGCCCATTGGGTCTATATTGTTCTATGTTTCTTTTGTCGATTGACTAGTCATGCAACCATACAGATTGGTAGGTCTTTCAAAATGTGATGATCTTGTCTGTAGCTTTCAAAATGATAGGTCTTTCATGAATGTTCAATTATCGTTGAAGATAAACCATGATTCATGTTTTATCGTTGAAGATGGGTGTAAGGGCGTTGCCAATGTGGCTTCAAAATCCATATGGACGGCTTCATGATCTTCTTGAATTGTGTTGGTATTAAATATAATATATTAGTCATGATTATATAAATTATATTAGTTAAGCTCTAACCAGTGGCGGAGCTTGAACATCCCTGTAGGAGGGGCGGGAGCGGAATTAATTTTAAGGGGGCGAACTCGCTGTTTATATAAAAATTTGCACTACCGGGCCAAAACTTTATATTAACAAACTAAAATTTAACACTACCGATGATAATTTTAACGTCTCAAATTAAGCTTAGAAGCTGAAAACAAACTGATCAAAGATAACATTTTTGCTGCTCAGTGGGTGTTAAAGTGTAACGTTCGAGCACATGAGTCATGACTGAAGGTGGATTCAGAGTTAAGTAGGTGAGAAGTGCATTAAAGATGAGGTTAATAATAATATTTAAGTTTTGGAGAAAGCACCCTATGACTTTCTAAAGTGGAGGTCATGGGTTGAAGCCTCACTAGGTGCAATATGCTACAAGTGGGCCAAGGGTTTTACCACAATGGGCCTTTGGGTGGTGGGTTTTCCTTGGAATGGTGGGCGAGCCGGGTCACCAGCGCCGTCTGTGTTCGCGGGCGTGGGTGGCCTTTCGCCAATGAGTTTATCAGGATAACCGGGCTTAAAAATTATTTGTTGGCCGTTCAAAAAAAAAATAATAATATTTAAGGGAGAAAGTGATGGCATTTGAGCCACCCACTAAATTGCAGCACATGAAGAACTTGCCTTAAGTATCTTCCTTGCATTCACTCCCTTCAAATCTGTGTTACTTCTCTTTTCACATTAGTTATAATTGGGTAAAAAATATAGAATCATATATATTCAAACAAAAAAGTAGTAATGAGTTAATCATATATAAGCATCATGTTTTGATGATTATTAATCTGTTCATTTGGAGTGGGATTATTTAAAGATTTGAATAATAATTTATTTATTTAGTTTATCTTTTATTTAAGTTTGTTATAATCTTTTAATTTAGTTTCTCATTATCTTTAACTTATTAGGTTTAGTATAAATGTTAGGGTTTGCTTTCATTTATGGGAAGTTTTTGATTAAGTTTTGAATTAAAGAACCTTTGTTTTTGGAACCTTTTGGTTCGTTTTATCGTCTTTGATTAACTATTGCTTTTTAACCATTTGATTGCTTCCTTATCTGCATCAAAATAGTTTTCATAAAATCACACGCCTAGCCAAATCGTCTCTCACATTTTGGGTCTATATGCGGTGTATGTATAACCTCCCGCACGTGAAAAGTTTAGCCCAGTTTGCTCGCACATTTTGGTCTATATGCAGCGTATTAGTTTAAAACGTGCACTAGCTTATTCATTATGCATGTATCATCAATTAAGAATCTAACACATTATTCAAATTGAATAGTATGCATTATTATCTAGCTATATAATTTACAACTCTTAGCTACATTAAAATTTTAGATTTTTTATTTTGACCACATTACTTTCTTATTTTTATAATGAATTCTCATTTATTTTTAGAATATTCCATGCAATTATTTTGAGTTAGTTACTTGAACAATAAAATAAACTTCATGTCATTAGGAATCTATAAATGTTTTTACTTTGAGAGGCTATAGTAAACTTTGAGGCTTTTATTTTTCACCACATGAGTTTTGTTTTTTACATAATAACTCTCATTTCCTTTTCTAATTCTTTTGTTTTATCACATATTTTCATCTCATCCTCTCACAATGGCCACTACCAATTAGAAGAAAGAATCATAACTTCGATTAACAAATCAAGTCTTTGTTGTGCGGGTTCGAGGCCCTGCCCGGCTTTTTTAACAACTTTTTCTTTCTATATCTTTATGAGTAATCTGTTTTTTTTACTTTATTTCTTTCGTTCCATTTCTAGATGCCTTGAGGTTCCACGTCGTAGTGATAGCCATCATGATATGTTTTAATATTCGTTACCATGGCGTAATTCCCCGCGCAACGCGCGTGTAGAATATTTCTAGTTCATATTAAAGTCAAAACCATCACACTCACTCATTTGCATATAATCACATTAGTAGATCATTATCACTATTTTTATCCTTAATTGGACATTCATGTATATATTCTACTTTGGAAGTATTATGCACTAACCCTTGCATCTTGAGCCCTCCGATTAAACGTTCCTATTCAAATTCAGTTGACTTCCTAAAAGTCAACCAAATTCTCATTACTATACTTCCTTACACTCTCATAAAATAAAAGCACTCAAAAAATGTAAACAAGATTAACACTAATCAAGAAATAAATTAAAGAGATGCAATTTGGTTGACACTTAGACTCCTAAACTCTACTAGCTAACTATGTGTCATGAAAATGACTAAATAGTTTCATTTCAATGTCAAAGATTGAATGCTTGTGTTTCACACCCCTTTATTTGTACATATATATGTCCATGTGCTTCACAACTACACCATCTTCCAACTTCACATCTCTATCTCTCTATTACTCTCTGAAATGTCAACATTCAGCCATCTTCTAGATCTTCAACTGCATGAACAAATTTGCTATGTGCATTGTGGTTTTTGCACAACAGTTTTAGTGGTAATTAACTGTTTCATTACATTTCATTCACTTAACCAAATTAGGTTGTTTTTTTATCTCACATTGATCTCATCTTTTTATGTTTATGTATCTTTATATCTGTTTCATATAATCATATCTAGGTTATTGTACCATATAGATGTTTATCTATGGTGGTTACAGTCAAATGTGGCCACTGCACAAGTCTTCTTTCAGTCAACATGATGAGATCCACTTTTCTTCCTCTTCATTTCTCTTCTTCTGTTGATAACCAAGAAGAGGTGTGTTTTTAAACATCTTATGAGTTTATTATAAGATTCTTTATCATACCTTAAGTTTAAAAGCATCAGCTTTTATGTATGTTACTATCACATGCAGCCAATGGTGGAAGCTTGTGGAGAAGATGAAGAAGTTCCTAAACTAAACTTGAGCCAACATAACTCTTCCCCTCTCATCTCATCATCCTCTTCAGTTGAAGACAATGATGATGATGATGATCTTGATCAAGCAGTTTACCGCGTTGTTAACAAGCGTAAAACTTACTTGAATCTTAGATATATTCATCAAGAATTGATCTTTACATGTATCCCACATGATATAAGGTCCTTTATGCCATACACAATACCTTGTATCATGTGGAATGCCTCAGGTATATAGTATGTGTGTCTTCATGATGAACTTATTTGATATAATTTGTGTATACATATGTTTTCAGCACCGGAGAAGAGGCAACGCGCCCCATCTGCATATAACAAATTCATCAAGTAAAGTACTCATTTAAGTTGATTACTTACTTCAGATTGATTTATCATGTTTTATTAATGGTTATCTTTGATATATGTGTACATTATCAGAGAAGAGCTCACTAGGCTGAAGGCACAGCATCCCAACATGTCTCATAAGCAAGCCTTTAGTGCAGCTGCCAAAAATGTATGTTTTTCTCTCAAAGTACAAGTGTACCTTTAAGGAAACAAATAGTTAATAACAGACACACATGAGATACATACAATGAACTCAATGTTATGTGAAGTTTGTCTCTTCTTTCAGTGGGCTCTTTCACCACCCCTTGATCAGACTAAAGAAGACAAACCGGGCTTAGGTGATGAACCCACGAGTGATGGTTCAGGAGCATGTGGTTCGGACCAATCATCTTAGCTTGACATGTCTGAAAGAACGCTAGCCGAGTAGCCATTGAACATTAACATGTAGTGACTCAGGTAATCAAAAGTTTCTTATGTGTATCGGGTTGTCTCGCCCGAATATTAATGTGTTCTATGAGAAGTAGCTACCACTTTATTCATTTCAGTAAACTATTTAGTTTGTGGGTCTTTTCAAAGTGATATAAATATGATAACCCTTCTAAACTTTAGTTTTTTTCTGATTAAATTTCAAAATATAAAGTCGTTTCAAGCGAGCAAATGACAAATTAGTGGCACACGCGTTACTACTAGTATAATGTGCAAAGATGGAGATGATGTATCACACCTTAGTATATGAGTAATGCTATATACTATAGAGATGGGAACATGGCTTTCTGTTTGCAAGAACTTGCAGGCTCTTTCACAAGGAAATGGTTTCTTCAAAAAGAAAGTATTTTAGGCATTCACTTGAGGTAAATAAATGCTTTATTAAATGACATTTGTGTAAGTGGCCCCATTGAGTTAGGAAACATGAGTTCTTCTTTCCATTTAAAGAGTGTTTTAGGGGTTCTATAATTTACAAATTATTGATCTTATGAGGTATGTAGTAGCTGGCTAGATCCTCTTGGGGTTTGAAGTAGTTGTGATCCAAGAGCTTAAATTCTCAACTTAATTTGTGACAATGATTGACAAACACTTTTTCTAGTGCCATTTGATTTCTAACTCAAACCAAAGTGTATTACTCATATTGATTGTTAATTAAGACAAATAAAAATAGATCATGAAATTACCAGAAGAAAATACTACCGATTATCCTTTTTTATACAACTTACATACTACAAAACGGATAACTTTCTGAGGGACATATTTGTTGGAAATCCGCCAGTGAAGGTTTTCTTCAACGTCATATTTCCTCTAATATCGCAAATAATTCATTCTCCCAAATCTTTGTGTTTTATGAATATTTCCTGCAAAAGAAATTAAAATTTACAAATTGAAAAACTGCTTAAATAAATGTTTGTCCCCTTAAAATTATATAAAGAATTGAAATAAATAAACACAAGAAGTGTTGATTGGTGTACCCATTAAAGAGACTAGTGGATTAGACCCGCGCTTTGCCGCGACATGGTTTAACGTATACGTGAATGTCGTAATGATAGTTCTTTGGGTTATAAAAGTTGAAAGATTTGATCTGATGATTTATACGTTATTACTAACCACCCGAAAAAAACTACGTGCAAAACACTGATAAAAAATGTAACAGAAAAAAAGTATAAAAATATATATCTCAAAACAGATAAGAAAAAAAACAAATGCATATATGGTGACTTTATTATAATTAACGAGCTATATTGTAAATTGACTAAAAGAAATTTTGAGATAACTCGAAGTCTTTTATATAAAACTTTAAAAAATGTCAATAAATGTAAATTTAACATAACTCGAATACTTATGTATAAAATTAAAAAAGTTATGCTGATTAACTTTAAATTTGACATAACTCGAAGAATTAAGTATAAATAAAAAAACAAAATAAGCAGGTATCAATTTGAAAGAAAAAGAGAGAAAAAAAGTGTTGTGATTAGTTTTAAAAAAACCCTTAAAGGGTTTAAATATAAATTTTTAAGAATTTTTTTTATTGTGATGACATTGAGTAAAAATCTTAACTTACACTTTTCATAATTTTTTCTTTTTATTATATATAGTGATGTGATGGGTTGTATTTAGTATTTTCCCCGATCTGCCTTAAACAGTAAACACTGATATATTTGGGTATTATTATTATTATTATTATTATTATTATTATAACTATATAATTATTTAGTGATTATATACTTAAGTGCTTAAATAAAATAGTACTTAAATCAAATAATATTAAGTTATAAAAATATAAATAATAACTGCATGTATTTCAATATTAACTTAAAGTATTATAGAAAAGATAATATTTAAAATAAATATATATTAAATAACATATTAATTAGGACAAGCTTATTAAATAGGGGCAAATTAGAAACCAGTGTATATAACAGTTGTACCTTATGTTTAAAAAAATTATATAAGGTGTATTAAATTTTGAGTAGTATGACAAGTGTGTTATCCTCAAATACTTTATATAATAGTATAAATAATATATATATTGATTATTATTATTGTCATCCTAAGTATAAAAGTATTTAATAATTATATAATTAAGTATTCAAATAATACACTACTTATTTATAAATTTTATTACAAAATAATAATAATAATAATAATAATAATAATAATAATAATAATAATAATAATTACTATTATTATTATTATCATCATCATTATTATTATTATTATTATTATTATTATTATTATTATTATTATTATTATTATTATTATTATTATTATTATAAAAGTATCATTAGTATTTATATAGTTAACTATTCAAATAAGATAATACTAAATTTAAATGTTAATTTAAAGTATTACTAATAATAAAATATATAATGTTGTGAATTGAATAATCTTATATTATTAAATAATATATTAATAGTATGAATTAATTAATGTATTACTTAGAAGAAGTTTATTAAATGAGGAGCAAAATATGAATTATAGTATAAAACATTTGTAGCTAATGTTTAGGAGTTTGTATTATGTGTCTTAAATTTTTATAAAATTATATTTTTGTCCTATGTTTATGCTTGATATAGTAATATAGATGACTGATGAATTAAAGAAAAAGAGTGCAAAGCTATACAAAGACAAGAGAATTAAAAGCTGAAAATGTAAGGAAATGTAACTTACTAATAAAAGGTCTTGAAGAAGTAGCATTGAAATACGCTTGGAAGAATTCTGTATTTTCTTTCTGGAGTCCCCTCCACACTGTCAGGTGTTGTGAATACGTAAATGTGTTAATATATTGTTCAACTTCATTTGACTATAAGTAATCCAAAAACAATATAAGATATATCTACACATATATATATATGGTTTAACACTTTAACTTCATAAGTTTCTAAAAGTAATAAAAACACCACAAGTATATAAAAAAAACTAAAATCTTAATTAATCTTCCCGCTTAACCTTAAAGGTTCCACGAATGACCATGTACTCTCAATAACAGAGACAAAAATTTTTTTGGGTGTCAGAAACTTTTGGTATTCAGATTTCTATCGAAACGGATTTATTGTTGAGCCTGGTCAATGAAATTTTTTATATGATTAATTCAATCACTAAAATATTTTGTTTTTGAGTTCAGAAATCTGAGTATGTTATTTGGCTTATATTTTCAACTTAATATTTTCTTTTCATATCGTCAAAAGTTAACAATTAACAAGTTAGTGTTCACCTAAAATTTCATAAACTAAAAAAAGTAACACACTTAAAGATTACGAGATTAAGAATACTTTTCAACTAAGACCTCAACTTTAACTATCTAAAATTCAATATAAACATGAAATAATACCTCAACTCAAACTTAGTATTCTAATAATCATGACATCAAGTTGAATATAGACCGAAAATATAGACCGAAAGACATGGGCATGGGACTTCAGTATGGTGTAGGCTTAAATAGATAATAGAGTAAATGGGGTAGTTGATAATGAGTAAGTGACTACTGGATTCGATGATTAAAAGATTATATTTGTTAATTTTGATGTGATTAGTATTTTGTTTGTTTATTTATTAATAAGTAAAAAACCTTGTAGAATTGAAGATTTTAAATTAACTTTTTGGTGTCATTAGTCAAAGAAAATCTCATGGGTGTGGTAGTCTACATCGTACATAAAAAAAAAAGTCCATGGGTTTCGGGTGACACCCATCTCATATGCTTAGGTCCATCAATGTGTACTCCACACCTTTTTACACTTATCATCTCAATTAATTAATTGAATTTTCTAGGCGAATTAGACAAGTATTGATGGTTTGCAGGTGTGAATGAGATTTTAGTGTTTTTCGAATAATCTATTACATAAGATAGTAGATTGTGACTTTTCTGACTTAAAATTCGCCAATGTGACAAACGGACTGTAAGATCCGTTGATGACTGCTGCAACAAGTATAATTATTAAAATGGCATGCTAATTGATCAAGCTACATGTTTTGAAATATACACAATAGGTTTATAATGTATTTTGCTTACGTGCTCATAACATAATGGTGTTTGATCTAAGTTGTTGGAGAGATATACAGAGTTAAATATATATAAAAAAAACCTGTAAGTGTGACGATGGGGTGAACACAAGCATATTTGGCAAGAGCCCTAACACACTCATCTCGCTCCATTTTCAGCAGCAAACACCTCTCTATAAGATGTTGAACCTACATATACACACAATTCATCATCCCAATTAACCTCCACCATCAACCAAATATTAATGTGTACTTTATATGCCTATATGCCTTATCATGGTACAACATATATATTGTACTTGTATAGTAATAAGTATGTACATTTTAAGAATGTGTGTGTGTAGAGAGAGAGAGAGAGAGAGCATAAATCTATAGTATCTAATAAACAAAGGTTTTTTATGCCACATGTCACTCTCTTAAACCACCCATCTGCCACGTGTCATTCTCTCAGCCAACATCCAT
>BJCO01364624.1:0-10289 GCA_018326465.1 Flaveria floridana
CGGAGCAGCTAAGGCTACATAAACTGTTCACAAGGAATCATAGATTCACATTCACCATGATGGTGAAGGAGCAGCTACTCACAAGTCAACTGTGAAAGAGGCCATTGCTGATGAGATCTACGATTTCATGCAGAATGTCTTACCTTCAGTGGTGTCTTAAGTAATAAAGTCTGTTAAAGATGGTGAAAAGGCTAAGAAGATGGGAAAAAAGAAGGATGGGAATGTAGGAAAGGGGCCTAAAGAGAGAGCTGAGAATTTAGAGGAGGAACCACCAACGACTAAGTTGGTAATTCAGGATAATGACAGTGAAGATGAATCTGCAAAAGTGAAGGTCAAGGGGTGCAATTACGGGTCATTTTAGAGATGCAAGCCCTCAATCTTTGATTGTAATAGCAATGCTACTACCTTCCACTGTTAGGTTAGGGAGATGGAAGCCGTATTAGACATAAGCAAATGCCAAGAAGATCAGATAGTAATGTTTGCTACCCATTCATTTGTACACTCAGATCTGTGCTAGTAGGAAATTATTTTCCAATCCAAAGGAAGACGAGCCATAGCGAAGATGAGATGGTCTAGACTTAAGGAGTTAGTTCCAGAGGAGTACTATCCATATAGGGGTTTGTAAGTGGAGATTAGGAGGAACATGATTGCTGCTAGGCTAAGTACATTCAGGTCCATGGTGATTTAGCAAGGAAATATATGATGAAAGATAGGAGGTGCAA
The DNA here is from genome assembly GCA_018326465.1 of Flaveria floridana. Classification (NCBI taxonomy): domain Eukaryota; kingdom Viridiplantae; phylum Streptophyta; class Magnoliopsida; order Asterales; family Asteraceae; genus Flaveria; species Flaveria floridana. The sequence continues at coordinate 723 of BJCO01364624.1, forward strand.
ACTTGTAAGAAGATGGACAAAGGGAATGGGAAATATAATAAAAAGGAAAAGAGGTTTAGAAAAGAAAACTTCAAGATTAGGGAAATTACATAAAGTTGGATGATTTCATAGGGGTCAAGGGTAGGTGACTGATATAAGAAAGTGTAACAGATGTAGCAAAGTAACCGAAATACTTTATGATTGCCTTTTATGTTGAGACTATGACTGGTAAATCTACCAAAGTAACCGAAATACTTTATGATTGCCTCATAGAGTTGAAGGTTATAGTTCCCTTATAGGTTCTATGTTATTGCCCTAGGAGGTGTTGATGTGGTATTAGGAATGGATTGGTCAGCTACCTTCAAAGCAAATATCATATGCCAAAAAAAGATGATTTCCTTGACTGCGCCCAACGGTAGTCTAGTTATACTTAATGGGGATAAGGAATGCATCATTCAGAGGGTAATGTCCATGATGATGGTTGAGAAGTGCATTAAGAGATTTGTGGCGCTTACCTAACTTATGTAAAATACGTTGATGCGAAGGTGCTACAAGTGTTAGATGCACCTGTTGTTTGCAACTTCCTTGATGTATTTCCTGAGGATACTTCCTTGATGTTGTTTGCAACTTACTTAAAATATGTTTAGCTCCCTTCGAGCTAAAAGAATTAATGGCCCAGTTATAATCTATTTTGGATAAAAGTTTTATCCGATCAAGCATCTCACCATGGGGTGCTATAGTGTTATGTGTTAAGGAGAAGGATGACAATATGAGGATGTGTATAGGCTATCACGAGCTCAACAAGTTAACTGTAAAGAACCGGTACCGGTTACTCCAAATTGATGATTTGTTCGATCAACTCCATTTGGTTCTCCAGGATAGAGCTTAGATCAGGCTACCATCAGTTGAAGGCAAAAGAACAAGATATTCCAATGACAACATTCTATACATGTTATAGGCACTACAAGTTTCTTGTAATGTCGGATTGATTAATGCTCTAGTTGTATTTATAGATCTAAAGAACCTTGTGTCTCAACCTATACTAGGCAAGTCAGTGATCGTGCTTATTAGTGATGTCTGATATACTAAAGAAGTAAGGAGGATCATACCAACCATAACTAGAAAAGTGTCAAAAACACCAAGGAAAGAGAAATTATATGCTAAGTTTTCTAATTGCACATTTTGGATATGTGAGGTCTAAATGTTAGGACATGTTATTAATTCAGATATGATTATGGTTTCCAAGGTAGAGGTAGTAATACTATGGAACTCCTTAGAGATGCCATCCAAGATTCGAAGTTTCTTGGGTTTGGCGGGTTATTACAGAAGATTTATTGAAAATTCTTAAATATAGCTTATCCTTTGACAAAGTTGACGAGAAAAGATGTGAAGTTTAAGTTGGATTTGGCTAAGGAAAACACATTTTAAAAGATAAAGACAAGGTCAACTCAACTTTCTATCTTGACAATACTTGAAGGGAATGATAATTTGGTGGTTTTGTCAGATGCCTCTTATTCAGGTTGGATTGCGTGTTAATGCAATGAGGAAAGACCATAGCTATGCTTCTAGGTAGTTGAAGTTTCATGAAGCCAATAATCCTACGCGTGAATTAGAGTTAACAGCCGTGATTTTTGCATTAAAGATTTAGAGGCATTACTTGTATGGAGCTAGGTGGATATCTTTATAGTCCATAAGAGTTTGAAGTACTTCTTCGAACAGAAGGATATTAACATAAGGTAGAGAATATGGTTGGAGTTGGTTAAATCTTCTGATTGTGAAATTTATTAGCACCCAAGTAAAGCTAATATGGTTACTGATGCCTTTAGTCAATAGGAAAGGACAAAACCAATATAGGTAAAGGCTTATCAATTGATTATAATGCAGAATGTTATGCAAGAGATTAAATAATTTCAAGATGAAGCATTAAAAGGGAATCATATCAATATAGAGATAATTAAAGGGCAAATTGTAGAATTTAGAGAAAACACCCTTGGTGCTAAGACTAGATTTGGGCATGTGGATTCCATGTTATAAAGATTTGAGAAGGAAGATATTGGATGAAGCATATGAGATGTAATATTCTATCCATCCAGGTGCAACCAAGATGTATCATGATTTGAAGAAAGATTATTAGTGAACGGGATTGAAGCGAGACCTAGCGAATTATGCAAGTAAGTGGTTGACTTTCTTAAATGTGAGAGCTGAATATTGGAAACCATATGGGAAGATAAAATATTTTAGACATTCCTAAACGGAAATGGGATCCTATATCAATGGAGTTTATGACAAAGTTACCCCGTACAGCCAGAGGATTTTATGTTATATGGGTTATGATGGGTCGACTGATGAAGGTGCACACTTTCTACCTATCCAGGAGACATTCTCGTCTGAAAGATTGGCAGAACTGTTCATAAAGGAATTGTGGCATAATATGGTGTGAAAGTTTCTATTGTTTCTAATAGAGAAATTCGGTTTACATCTACGATTTGGACAAGATTTTACATAGCTAGGGGTAGGAGATTGCATATTAGGATAACTTAACATCCACAAACAAATGGACAAATCTGAAAGGAGCATACAGACATTGAAAGACATGGTTCGGGCATGGCTTATTGATTTTGGTGGAAGTTGGGATGAGCACCTGCCATTAGTAAAATTCTCTTACAACAATAGCTATCATGCAAGTATTGATATGCCACCATTTGAGATGCTATACAGAAGGAGGTGCAGAAACCCAATATGTTAGGGTGATATTGGAAAAAAAGGAGTAAGGAAGTATTGAAATTATCGAGGCTATGTAAAAAAGTTTGAAAAGATCAAATCTTTCAAGAAGGCGGCTAAAGAGGGGCAAAAGTCTTATGCCGATAAACGGAAAAGGAGGATTGAGTTCCAAGTCGGTGATAGAGATCATTCGTTTTCAAGAAAGGGGAAAGTTGAGTTTGAGATACATCGGTCCTTTCAGAATTACTACAAGAGTGGGGGAAGTAGCGTATAGATTGCAACTTCCCTATGAGTTATGTGGAATTCAACCTACATTCCATGTATCCCACTTACGCAAGTGTCTGGCAGAAAAAGATGTAGTCATCCTTCTTATATACATTAAGATAGATGAAAGGTTAAATTATGTGGAATAACCCGTGGCCATATTAGATCAAAAAGAGATGCAATTATGGAATAAGGTGGTTAGCCAAGTGGCCATCCTCGTTTGCAAAACACTTCCACAGATGAGATACATGGAATGTCGGGTAAATTCCACTTAACTCATCATGTAGTTCTAATCTATAGGCCACCTCTCCTACTCGAGCAATGATTTGGAAAGGCCCTTTGTATCTCGGGCTCAACTTGCCCCGCTTTCTAAACCGTATGATACCTTTCCAAGTTGAGACTTTCAACGTAACTCTATCTCCCACCTGGAACTCAATCGGTCTACGTCTCTTATCGGCGTACGACTTTTGTCTATCCTTAGCTGCCTTCATAAAGGTTTTGATCTTTTCTAGCTTTCTGGTCATAGCCTCGATCACTGCGATGCTTCCCAACTCTTTCTGACCAATGTCACCCCAACAAACGGGTGTCCTACATCTCCTACCATATAGCATCTCGTATGGTGTCATGTTTATGCTGGCATGATAACTGTTGTTGTATGAGAATTCTGCTAACGGAAAATGGTCATCCTAACTTCCTCCAAAATCGATCATGCACGCTTGAAGCATGTCCTCGAGTGTCTGGATCGTCCTCTCAGACTGACCATCCGTCTGAGGGTGATAAGCCATGATAATGTGTAGCCTCGTCCCCATCACGTCATGGAATTTCTTCCAAAACTTAGATGTAAACCGAGTGTCACAATCAGATACAATAGACACCGGTATGCCATGACAAGCTACAATCTCCTTGATGAATAAATCCGCGAGTCTCTCTGAGGAATACGTCTCTCAGATCGGTAGGAAGTGAGCACTGTTCGTCAAACGATCGACTATCACCCATATGGCATCATACCCTCTCGGGGTACGCGGTATCTTCGTAATAAAGTCCATGGTGATATGCTCCCACTTATACTCGGGTATAACCAAGGATTGGATTTTCCCGTATAGTTTCTGATACTCCGCCTTCACTTGCAAACAACTAAGGCACTTGCTCACGTATTCCGCTATGTCACGCTTCATACTCAGCCACCAATAATCCTTCTTTATATCGTGGTACATCTTGGTAGCACCGGAATGAATGGAGTATCGAGTCTTATAAGCCTCATCTATGATCTTTCCATGTAAGTCCCCGTAATGAGGAATCCACATTCGTCCGAATTGGGTTCTAACACCAAGAGTGATCTCACCCAATTCCGTGACTACACCTTTCATTCTCCCAGAGTTAAGACGATCTTCTTTCAAAGACTCGTCTTGAAACTCCTTGACCTGCGTCATCACATCAGAGGTCATAATAAGCTAATAAGCCTTCACCCGAATCGGCTCGGGTCTCTCCTTTCGACTAAGGGCATCTGCCACCATGTTGGCCTTGCCCGGATGGTAATGGATCTTGCAATCATAATCATTTATGAGCTCCAACCATCGCCTCTGCCTCATATTCAAATCTTTCTACTTGAAGAAGTACTTCAAGCTTTTGTGGTTAGTGAAGATCGTGCACTTCGTTCCGTATACGTAGTGCCGCCAAATCTTCAAGGCAAAGACCACGGCTGCCAGCTCCAAGTCATGAGTAGGATAATTGCCCTCATGAACTTTTAACTGTCAGGATGCGTAGGCTATAACCTTCCCTCATTGCATCAACACGCAACCCAACCCCGAGTAAGAAGTATCCAAATAGACTACCAAGTCCTCGCTTCCTTTGGGTAAGGATAAAACAGGAGCTTGTGTTAATCTTATCTTCAACTCTTCAAAAGCCTTCTCCTAATCTTGACCCCATACAAACTTCACTTCCTTACGGGTCAGCTTGGTCAACGGAGAAGCTATCTTGGAGAAGTATTGGATGAATCTTCGATAATATCCCGCCAATCCCATGAAGCTACGAATCTCGGATGGTGCCTTTGGAGACTTCCATTGCATCACCGCATCCACCTTTGCTGGGTCTACCATAATCCCCTCGGGATTTACCACGTGACCCAAGAACTGAACTTTGCGCAACCAGAACGCGCACTTAGAGAACTTAGCATACAACTTCTCCTTTCTCAATGTCTCCAACACATCTCGAATATGACCGGCATGCTCTTCCTTGCTCCTCGAGTAAATCAGGATATCATCAATAAACACAATCACTAATTTATCCAACATCGACCGACACACTCGATTCATCAAGTCCATAAAAGCAGCTGGCGCATTAGTTAAGCCAAAAGACATAACGAGAAACTCTTAGTGTCCGTAACGCGTGCGAAAAGCTGTTTTAAGAATATCTTGCTCCTTCACCTTCAGTTGATGGTAACCAGATCGAAGATCTATCCTCGAGAACCAACTGGCACCTTGCAGCTAATCAGATAAGTCGTCAATCCTCAGTAATAGATACCGATTCTTCACCGTCAACTTGTTCAAGTCACGATAGTCGATACACATCCTCATGCTATCGTCCTTCTTCTTTACGAACAAGACCGGAACACCCCAAGGAGAGATACTCGGTTTGATGAAACCTTTATCAAGCAACTCCTGCAGTTGCTCCATCAATTCCTTCATCTCAGTCGGAACCAACCGATACGGTGCCTTAGCGTCAGGCTGAGCACCTGGTATCAAGTCAATTTGAAATTCGATTTCAGGATCTGGTGGCACACCTGATAGATCATCTGGGAACATATCGGGAAAGTCACACACCACCGGTAAATCGGACAATTGTGGTGCTGACGAGACCACATCTTTTACGTAGGCCAGATAGACACTACATCCCCGTCTCATGCATTTTTCCTCAATCGCCAACGAAATCACTTTCGGAATCGTCGTAACTCGATCACCGTATATCGTCACCAAACTCCCGTCAGGAGCTGTCAGTCTAATCATCTTCTTGCGACATGCAATGTTCGCCTTGTAGTCCGCTAACCAATCCATTCCTAGAACTACATCAAACCCGCCTAAGGCCATCATAAACAGTCTAGCAAGAAACTTATGACCTTCTAGTTCTATATCACAACCCTCAATCAAGTAAAAATCCTTGTAGACCTACCTATGGAAGTTTTTACATCAAAGGGCTCATCAATACATCTAGTCCTAATAGGCAAATTAGCAAAGAAAGCAGCAGAAATAAAATCCTACTAGCACCAGAATCAAATAACACAGAAGCAAGAGTTTGGTTTACTAGAAACATACCTGATACAACATCGGGGTCCGTCATAGCCTCCTCCCTGGTCATTGTGAATGCCCTGGTGCTTACCTTTTGCTCCTTAGTTCTGGTCTTCTTCCCCGCTCCGGAACTCTCTGCCCTCGGCTTCTTGCACTCCCTGCTCAGGTGACCTACTTCACCACAGATGTAGCACCTCGCTACTCTGCAATCTCTAGAGATATGGCTGGGCTTCCTGTATTTGAAACAAACATTAAGCCCCAGCCTCCACCTACCAATGTGCTCCTTCCCACACTTACCGCACTTCTTCGTCCCCGAGCCTGTGGCAACCACCCGTCGATCATCCACCCTCGCTTTCTTGTTATTTGGGGTAAAGCCACCACGCCCAAACTGTTTCCTGTTTCAGTTCTGGTGATCACCACCAGTTTTCTTCCCCTCAACCACTATCACCTCCCTCTCATCACACAATCTTCCAGCCAAATAAACCACCGACCTAAACGTACTCGGTCGGGCGGCGATCATGTGCCTGCGGATATCTGCTGGCAAGTCCTGAATGTATCTTTTAATCTTTCGTGACAGGGGCATCACCGGATCCGGCACCAGCCGTGCTATTTTATTGAACTTGGTGGTGTACTGTTGATGTGTCATGATTCCCGTCTCCAACTGCAGGAACTCTCTCTCCAGCTTGTCTAACTCCCGATGAGGACAGAACTCCTCGATCACCAACTTTTTTAGCTCGCTCCACCTCATCCTGCCAATCGCTCTACTACCCTCGGCCTGGATAATATTGTCCCACCAGTATAAGGCCGAGTCCACAAATGAGTGAGTGGAAAACTTCACCTTCTGGCCCTCTCTGCACTCGCTGATGTCGAGCACAGCTTCCATCTCTCTTACCCATCGATGTGCAGCAGCAGTAGTGCCGTTGCCATCGAAAGTTAGGGGCTTGCATCTTTGAAATGCCCCATAGTTACAGCCTCATAATGCCTCCGACACAGGTTCTTCTTCCTCCTCCTCATCAGTAGGGACAATCGTCTCGATCTCGGGTTGCTCCCCCTCCCCCGCGGGACTTCTTCTTTCCTTCCTCTCTCCTTCCCTAACAGCTTTAATCACTTCGGTCACCACAGATGGCAAGATCGTCTGCATGACCTGATGAACCTCCTCCACCACGGCCTCTTTCACCGAGGCTCTTAAATTAGCACTCTCATCACCACCCTCCGAATAAGGGGTCTTAGGTTCTTCATGAGTCGCTTCTTTAGCTCTAGGCCTTCCTTTTATGACCTGTGGTGTAGCACACATCCACCACGTACCCTGTCTCGTGAAGCCTTAGAAGATCCACCTCCAGCCATTCTCTAACACACTATAAGATTCAAACACCAATGCGGTCATTCCAGGTAATAGCTCAGTCTATCTGAAGTATAGTAAGTCCCTAATAACAGTGACCAGTTATGATTAGCCACCTACTTTACTCTTCATACCCCAAGCATTTACTATCCTGACTACATCAGTATCTAAATCTACTAAGGACAAACATATCAAATAACATGCGCACATAATACCGGTTAACATTAAAGAAAATAGCTGATGGCACGTAGCTACTCGGACTAGCATCCCTTACCCTTGTCCCATTCTCGGTTTAAGTTTAGGTTTCTTTTGAAAATATTTACCCATTTCACTTAAACTTTTGGCTCTGATACCAACTTGTAAGGCCCCGTTCCCGGGCACCTCACAGCTGGTCATTCATCGCATATAAAACATACATTTATTTAAAACATCACAGCGGAAATTAACTAAAACCATTTCATATAATTATAATTGCTTTTGCAAAGTAATACATCATTGTTACATTACAATACATTATTTGTTGCATTACATCACAAAAACATTATCGCAATATAAAATGGATGCCATCCAAAAATAAGCCAAGTAGCTGCACCGTGCCATCCTCAGCAACTCTTACCTGCCAACTGGAAAATACATAGAAGTCAGCGTTGCTGAGTGAGTTCTAGTTTTATATAAAAATATATCATACTTTACTTTCGTTTAAACCCTTCTTAAATTTCATACGCGATCATGCATCATACGTACAAATAGATAATATCGTTATTATCTTCCATTATCAGTCGTTATCTTTCATTATCATATTCATACTTTCATACCATTCTTTTCATTAGCATTAACTTACATATACTTACTTTCATTTCATGCTTTTCATTAACGTTTGTATACATTCTTTTGTTTCATACTTTAAATTATCTCTTACTTTCGTTCTCATACTTTCGTAACGTACTTTACATCATTTTTTTACTTTCTTACTTTCTTTCATACGTTACTTTTACTTTCATACGGATCGATGAACAATACCCCAAACATTGTGCACGAAGCTGATGTTGGGCCTGTGGTAATTAAATCACGAACATTATGCACGAAGCTAACCCAGTCACCTAGGGCAAGTAATTTTTCCCTTTCATTCAGACCAATTAGCAATACCCCGAACATTATGCATGAAGCTGATGCTGGGCCTGTGGTAATTAACTCATGAACATTGTGCACGAAGCTGATGTTAGGACCGTGTACGTACGGAGTACTAACGGATTCTGCGTGAAACCAGATCAAATAGTGTGGAATTCTATTTGATTGGCGATCCAATTAGTGAGAACGAATAACCCGATCGATCTAACGATAAAACAAATGTTAAGAACAGTTTGGAAGCGATCAGGAACGAACTATGAACTTGGATTTGCGACTTGGGATGCTCTCGACGGCTAGGGTACGAAGTATTATGAAGTATTTCAAAGTGTTCCATTTTTCCATGAATTATGTGGTATTTATAGGTTATTAGTGTTCATTCGTACGACTGAACCATTAGCATGGTTCAGTCGTGCAACTGAAGCATGTGATTGACTCATACGCATGACTGAAGGTTCAGTCGTGCGATTGAATCAATCTTATATCTCAATCATACGACTGATCCAGTCACCTGATTCAGTTGTACGACTGGTCCATAAGCATGGTTCATTCATGTGTATGGGCCATAAGTATGGTCCATTAGCATGAATGTCCACATGACTAAGTTAAACACATTTCTAAGTTCTTATTGACTTAGAATTATGTAAAACCAACATCAAACTTATATATTTAGTTTGTATATGTGAATCACAATCAATCTAAATATAACATGACAAAATCAATCACATATAAACATCACAATGCATTTTATATATCATTCAATGATTTCATTACATTGGATTACATAAGTGTAAGACATGAAAGACTTTTACATTTCAGAACATAAACTAGGTACATGAATATGTATCAACAAACTCC
>BJCO01364625.1:0-20458 GCA_018326465.1 Flaveria floridana
CCACTTGTATACATGATGACTGCAACATCCGTCTTGATAGGTAGTCGAGCATTAACTGGATTATTCTGTCCCATTTTCTCAACTTCAGAGAAAGAAGCAATTTTCCAATCACCAATACTATTTAAAGCTTCGGTGTTATCACTTTCAAAGTAAATAACATTTTTCACAGTTGTCAGGCTCGAACTAACTGCAGCCACTTTTTTCATTAGCTTGGAATCACATATCAAGGTTGATACTTTTGTCTGTAAAAAAGCTATGCATCAGAAGAACTTTTAACCGTTAAAATCTAACCAAAAAAACATAATATACTGTTTTCTGCACCCACCTCATTTAGAGAGTGAATTAGGGCGTCATCACCTAAAGAAGCATATATGGTCACAACAGTGATATTCTGCCGAAAGCACCCCTGAAACCATAATAGACGTGTTACTAGTGTCCATCTATACCAAATATCATTAGAAAGCTAACAACAATACTATATCATCTACCTCAAATGAAATCAACCATTCTGCACGCGTATCAGAAAAAATTGCAATTCGAGTATTGGGATCATGACCAAGATGAATAAGTCCAGATGCAAAGTTGCACACACGCTCAAATATCTCTCCAAATGTTTCCCATTGATACTCACCAAGGTGTAATTTCTCAAATTTTCTTCCATCACTACCAGTTTCAAAGCTTCTATCTATTAGCTTTCTTGTACCAAGAAACCGAAGCTGTGAATATTTCTTACAGGATTGCTCAAATAATGCAGCCATGGTTGTAGCCCCCTCCCATGGGACATCAACTAATTTATTTGATCTCAAATTTCGCATGGCAAAACCTGGTTCACCACCAACTTCAACTGGAACACCTCTTTGTTTCACTTTTTTCTTCCCTGAAAACACTGAAGAAAGAACCAATGGTACGGCAATCGCAGCAATAATTGCAATTGCAGCCCCATAAGATTTATCTTCTGTAAACTTGGACAAGAAACCCCCAACATCCATCTGCTCACTTCCCTCTGAATCACCCATTTTATATAATCTAAATGTTTAAAACAGTATTATCCTGAAAGGATACAAGTAATTAAGTAAACCAATAATTGTGGGTTTCAGATAGTGATTCAATCAACTAATATGTATTCATTTCAGAAAGTAAATCCAGAAGAGTATATTTAATTCTATATGCATTCAATATAGAAATAACTGCTAATCCACTAATAGTATGAAATACGAAAATTGAAAAGCAAATATAATACAAAGAGCCATAAAATCCATTGCAAATATCAGACAATCATATAAGGCCCTAAGGACTCTGTTTATCATAACATAAATGCAGAATCAGCTAATATGGTTAAAATACGAGAAGCAAAAACAAAATAACCATCTAAAAAAACAATTATGTTTGTGATCACATCTACCGTCATCATAATCACAATCACAAATCACGGACTCCAAAAACCACAAACAAGCATTCATCACCTGAACAATCAATCCTATAAGAACAAATACATCAAAACGCAACATTCACTAATCCGATCAATAACAATAATAATAACTATAAGCTGATCACGAGACTCGATCACTCAATCAAAACCACCAATTGCATGATGATATAATCAGCCGGTGATCAAATTAAACCCTAAGGAATTAGGACCACGAATCAAACGAAACAAAGTAATCGTTACCTAAGATCAAATCAAGTTGTTGAGAAAGTGATAATTTGCGAGAGGAGATAACGAAAACTTACGGAACAAACGAGTGGAATCAACGAATAGTATACAAGTGAATTAAAAACCTAAAGCAAAAGGGGGAAGAAAGTTGGAAACATTTGAGATTGAATGAAATTGATGTTTCTGGTGTTGCTTTTCTGAGCAGAGGAAATGAGGTATAAATAGAGAGCTTAATATCATCAGTATGTGATCCTTTCAAGATGTTGGCTTTTCAGTTGTTTTTATTAATGCGTGTTTTAAAAAAAATTGAAAAGAAAATTACAAAAATCATTTGTTCTTTTTTTAGTTAAATTTGATTTTGTTTCCTAAGCTTTGTAAAAAATAATATTTTTTTTTAAAAGATTAAAAACATCAATTCACTTTCAAAAGTTTTATAAGTTGTTTTAATTTTAATTTAAAAGTTTTATTAGTTGTTTTAAACTTATTCAAAACAATAAAACTTTTGAAGTGAAATTGAAACAACGTATGAATCTTTTGAAGGTAAATTGATAATTTTAATCTTTTGAATGAAAATGATCACCTTAGTAAAAGCTTAAGGAGCAAAATTAAAATTAACTCTTTTTTTATTGAAATGCATTAACACAAATATTTGTTTTTAAGTACTATAAAACATGGCGCAAGAGCGTTCATATTCCATCGTTCTTCAACGTCACGAGGGTAGTTCATAAAAGGTCAACGTCTCCTTCATTTCTTTTATAACTTATAAGCCTAAATTGCTTATTACTCTACGTCATGAGGGTGGTTCATAAAAGGTCAACGTATCCTTTATTTATTTTATAAGTTTAAATTGCTTATTACTCTTTCTAAGTTTTACTTCTTCTTTTTTTTTTATCTTAACCTTATTATAGGATACATGCAAATAATATCATGTTACCATGGCATCAAGGCACGCAACTCCGAAGCCTATGGTGGAGCTCATTCATTGTTTCCGTAGGGAGAACATTCCTTTTGTCAACATATTAACAATAGTTATAAAAGGCAGTGTTGTAAAAATAGGACTAGTCGGCCGATTAATCGATGACTAGTCGGCAATCTGTGGCTCACCGATTGGATTTCCCCTAATCGGAGTCAATAATCGCTAGTCGGTAAACTTGGTCCAAATCGGGAAAAAATCGGCCCTAATCGAACCTAGTCGGCTGTTAATCGGCCTCTATTCTGCATTTTTGCAGAATCCGGCGAAATTCCGACGAGATTCCGACGAGATTCCGACGGGATTCCGGCGAAGTTCAAAAATTCCGGCGAAAATTTTGAAATTCCGGCCAAATTTGTTTATATATATAAAAAACTGAACATATTTATAAAAATTACATATAAAAATGTATATTTATATATATATAAATGAAAATTATATATAAAAATTCCAAACCGATTAATCCGATTAATCCCGATTAATCTCGATTAATCCCTAGTCCCCACCTCGCCGCCCGACTAGCGCCTAGCGATTTTTACAACACTGATAAAAAGTGATACTATGCATATCTTTTTATATTATTTTCACTTGTTATACATATCCCCTAAACTTATAAAAGTATCTATTATTTTTTTAATTTTTTTATTTAACGTATCACCCCTTTAGATGTCAAATAAAAAACTTCTAATTTTTTTAAACATATTTTGTGATTTATTTTATTTTACTTTTATTAATATCATTATAATAATATTAATACAAATATTATTACCCCCTTGTTATCTCCCACGTATGACGAGGTTTATTATTTTTTTTAATTTACCCTTTTATCTTCTAGGAGATTAAATTATGTATTTAGTTGGTGGTTGAGAAAATTGAAATAAAATATTAAGCACGTATCGTCATTACTTTGACCGGAGAAGCTGGTCTATACAAGAGATAAAAGGAATTATAATCTGAAAGCTTATGAACTATATTTATATAAGAAAAACACATTTTAAAAATTAATAACTTTCTTGTGGTAAAATATGACGATTTCAAAATTATATTTTGAGAGGGAAGGGTATGAAAGTAACAAAATGAGGTATGTAAAACCTAACCCTTTATTATAAAATAATGATTAGATAACGTGGTCATTTTGTTTTCATCTTTCTGATGCAGTATGGTAATTTAAAATTTGTGTATTTGAATTTTTTTATTAAGCCAGAAACTAAGTTGGTATTTCATTAGCTTTCAACTCAAACTAGTTCGTGGTTTGACAAGTAACTGTCATTTTTTATTTTAGATCGTCTTTATTTCTTTCATAAAAACATCAGCAAGTTAACCGTATTAACTTGTAACATTCTCAAATATAGTTTCCTACATGATACAACCAACATACAAGACAATCAACTTAACTTTTTGCAAGTCGGTAATGAGCAAGTTACATGCGTCAAATCAGTCCGTGAGCCAAAGTGCTAAACCGGCTAGAGTTGTTATATGAATGGGCTACCTTAAGCTCAAACATGGCCAAAACATCGTCAACAAGCTCAAGCCAAATCAACTCTTGTTTTTAGACAAACTAGAAGCCTTGGGCATGAACTTAACTCAAACACTAATACAAACCGACAAGCTTGATCCAAATCAGTGTAAGCTAACTTATACAAGCCGACGCTCAAGCTACAAGCCACAAGCTATTTGAACATTCTTACTATACACTTGTTAAAATTGTTAATTTGCTGAACCAACTACGTAAAATTAATCAATGATTGGTTTAAGAAACCCAAAACCACATTATCTGAAGTAAATTGTTCAGGTTAAGCATTGCTCATTAAAGACATGAATGAAAACAAATTCAAGCTGTGCAATTTTAAATGTACAAACCATTAACTCAATAAAAACAAATCAAGACATCTATGGAGAAACAAAAGTTAGGATGCTCATTAGAAGTATTTTGTGAAGGAACAAAAGTTAGAATAGGCATCACAATCAAAAGATCTTTTCATTGTTGCAATTTGTTACAAAAGGCAATTTCATATATCCTTATCCCCAACAATATCTTTAAACATTATACATTGTGTATTAAAATATCTTTCTAACTCAATGTGAAAGGACCATATTACCATAAACATTGACATGTAAAAGTGAAAAGAGAATTTGTGTATGTAAAACAAATTACTATACTTTTACACACTACTGATGTGGATTGAAAATATCTTTCTAATTCGATGTGAAAGGACCATATTACCACTGTTAATAGTCAAGTAAAGTAATAGGAACACTAAGTCTTTGATATCTGTTCTTTATAAAGATTTCATTTCTAAACTTGAGAGTGCAATATACAAGAGAATAAACTCTGAAACTTAAAGCCACTATAGCACTTACATTAACCAAACTCATAGACTAAACATGATCAGTGCTACAAACCTATGTACAGATACACAAACATAAAGTAAATTCACAAAATAATTTTCAAGTACTACAAACCTATACATACGGATAAAACCTTGTCTAACATGATCAATGCCATATAAATATACTTAAAATATGAATACTTTATAAGTATACATGTACAGTTACACAACAATACCTAAACAGTTTATATAGTAATATATGATTTTTATCAAGAATGCAACCACCTGCATTCAAGCTCAATGATACTTTGTAATAATTATCAGCAAAGTTGTCTAGATCAAAAGTAAGATAAATAACTAAAAAAACTATGCAGCACAATATATTAGCATATAGTACTAGCAACTAGAATGAAGAATCCTACATCAATTACCTGAAGAGCTCACCTACATGAAGATGTTCATAAAGATTTCAAAAACCATATAGATCATCAACTAAATGAGGTCAATTACTAAAAGACAGAACCTAAAACCAACAATTATCCTTAAACATAAATCTACCAAACGACAATCCCTTACAAAAATTACATAATTATAACACAATCTATTGTCTTGCTAAAAACATGCTAATCATGCAAATCCAACTCTGATCTTCTAGTCTTGTTGCTAAAAGATGAGATCCAACGGTTGCTAATGGTCTACATGCCATAAGATGAGATCCAACGGTTGCTAATGGTCTACCTGCCATAAGGGTGGTAACGACTACTGCCACTATAACCTGGCCTACTACCATACGGCCCACCAGGTCCACCATAACCTGAACCTGCACCTGACTCATACCCACCACCGCCACCTGGCCCACCATAACCGCCATAGCCGCCACCAACACCACCACCACCACCACCACGACCATACCCACCTAGTCCACTCCCTCCATAACCTCCACCATACCCACCACCACCGCCACCACCAAAAGAACTAAACCGACTAGAGTAGCTGCCAAGAGGCGGCTCACCACCCCTATAACCGCCATAATCCCCTCCATATTCACCATAACGACCACCAAATTCACTTGCACCAGGCCCATACGGACCATAATCACCAAACCTACTTGGAGGTCCTCCAAATGATCTATAGGGAGGAGGACCATAACCACCAGCACCACCACCATAACCACCATATGAATCATCATATCCATCATAACTACCACTGTACCCACGTCCCTTAGGTTCCCTATTGTATGAACTTATTCCTGAATTTGAAGATTTCTTTGGTTCAGCCTTCTTGATCTCAACCTACACCAAATAAACATGTTAACCTGTTTCTTCTCTACGACTTAAAAACAACTTCATATATCAATGATATTAAACCTTTAGAATAACTTCGACCAAAATTTACAATTACAGTTTCACATGAATAAAGTTTCAGACGCATCATAATACCAATCAAGTGCCCTACATGTAGTCCACACTTGATACAAACATGTGCACGAGCCTTTAAATGATTAGTATGACAATCCTCAACTATACTTACCTGTGTGCCATTCATATCAATCATATTTCCATTCTTAAGAATTTCGTCAACGGCTTGTTCGCTTTCAAATACAATAAATCCAAACCCTCGAGGGCGTTTTGTCACATGGTCTCTGATAATTTCATGCTCAGATACTGTTCCGTACTTTGAAAAGAACTCTTTGAACTCATCTGAACATGATAGATAAAACAATCATTAGATCCAATACTATCAAGAGATATGAACACCAGATTCTTAGAGCTTTTAAATAATTCAAAAAATTACATGTGCTTACCTTCAGTAACTGTAGCCGGAATCCCACCAACGAATATCTTTTTTGTTTTAAAATCTTTCGACTCAGCAGAGCCTTTGGGAATAGTTCGTTTGATCTCAACCTGTCCAGATATTTAGTGACAAAACATTAACAGACATAAAAGAACCCTGTAGCCTAGACTTGTCAAGATTTTCAATAACTCAAACTTATAAACAAAATTTCATACATCTGTTTTAACAGCAATTAACAAACAAAAAATTCTAAAAGATTCATTACTACCCTCGCTACATAGACTAGAGACTATATGTACATATAGGGAGCAAGTCAATATACGACTACTTTAAACAATAATCATCAAAAACAATTAACAAATAAAAAATTCTAAAAATATACATTACTACCCTGGCTGCATAGATAGAGACTATATGTACATACAGGAAGCAATTTGACTATTTTTTTTAATTAACAACTAACAAACAAAAAATTCTAAAAGATTACATTACTACTCCGGCTACATAGACTAGAGACTATATGTACATATAGGGGGCAATTCAATATATGACTATTTAAAAAAATAAGAACCATGAGAACCACAATAAGCATTTGTACGTAGTGCTGATCAAATGCGGTTTGTATTGAACATCCTTACCTCCCTCTCTCTTTCTACGCGTAAAGAGACATATACATACATACATACATACATACATACATACATACATACATACATACATACATACATACATACATGTGTCTAAAAACTGCACAAAATCTTCAGGCAACTCAAATCATTATTCAAAGGGTTGCAAGAAACTTTAAAATAAAATCCATATGACAACTCCATAATCTAAAATCAAGTCTAACAACATTTGGTAAAAACTCAATAACCTAAACGGGATGAATCCATTCAAGTAATCAACCTAGCAAAATATCATTTCTTGTAGTATTTGTCATCTTCAAGAGTACTACCAAATTACAAATTTCAATTTTAACCCCAAAACAGCTATCAATTACGCAAATCTCAGCTCAAAAACACCATAAACAAAATAAAAACCAAAGCATAAACAAAAACAATACAAACATACTGCAATCAACTCACCTGCTTCCCATTAATCACATGGGTCTCGTTAATAATAGTATCAACAACAGAAGGATCCGCATACGTAATAAACCCAAAACCCCTCGGTCGTCCAGTCAACCGATCTTTCATGATAACAGAGTCCGTAATATCCCCATACTTCCCAAAGTACTTAACAAAAGTATCTACAAATCCAAATTACAAACAGATCAGGTACACTTTCAACAGCAGTTGCAAAAAAAAAAAAAAAAAAAAATCATACAGCTAGCAACTAACCTATAGTAGTTTCCTTCGCTAAACCCCCGATGAAAATCTTCCTGCAAAGAATCAACGAATCAAGATTTAGGGTTTCATCGATGGTGATAATGTGATATGTATGAATATAAGTGGAAGATAATAAAGATGACGAACCCGGGGCTAGCTCCATCACCAAAATCGGGTCTTTTTGAACCCATTGAAGATCGGTGGTTGGATCGGAGATTTGGTGGTCGAATTGTAGAGCACTAATGTGAAGATTTGTGATCTGGTGATTCAAGGCGGCTAGCGTTTTGTGATGTGGATGAAGGGTTAGGGCTTTATAATGTGGTGGGGTTGTGTGTGTTTTACTTTTGAATTAGTTGCAAAAATGGTCTATGTGGTTTGGTGAAAGTCGCGTATTGGGATGCTAAGTTTTAAAAGTTTCGGGTTTGGGTTTTGTGATTTTGTGATAATTTTAGAGCTTAAGACTACTCTCATTAGATAAAACTCTGTATGTGTAGTTAATTAAAATGATTTAATAGGGGGTGACTCGGTGGGATCACCGACCCTTAGTCGCTCAGGTGTGTGAATACTTGTATCTTCTTGCTACTTTATTTATCTTTTGTTTTATATTTCCTTCATTTGGTTTGGTCGCATTTGTCATTTTAGTCCAACAATTTTATTTTTTTTGCATCTGACTTCCCAAAGTTTTAAAAGTTGACGTTTTTATCCAAAATTTGTTAACTCCTTTAATTTAAAGTGATAAACATGTAAATTGACAAATTTTAACTTTGTCATAATGGGTGTTTTTGTGTGGTTGTGATCGTGAATCATGATATATGTGAGAGGATAACTAGATGCGATGGTCTTCGTTATAAACTATGTCATGGTCTCAACTTAAACCTAACACGTTTGTAATGCGTTTGAAGTTTTATAATTTCACTTTGGTTTTTAAACTCTTGAAAGACTTTCGCTACCTGTGTTGACATTTAAATGCTAATTGGAGGAAAATTTTGTGAAAAGTAATAAATAAAACATATAATATAATAAGGAAGAGTTTGCAAAACGTTGGTGTCACGAAATACCCGATTTAAATTCTACTTGTAGTGTAACTCTCGATGAATATCATTTATATAATGTCATTTTATTAGTTAGGTATACGATGTAGAAATGCCATTTTAATACGCGCATGGCAAACGCACTAGGTACAGATAGGGTCAATACACGCATGCCTCTTTTGATAATAAACTCTTTGACCGGAGCCTCATTTGCAATAACAAACGAGCAACCAAACTTTAGCTATCATAAATTTCATACATCTATTATCAAGTTTCATCTACTTCATCATCATATCCAATACTAACAACTAATTGAATCATACGTCTTGCCAAAATCTTCTTTTGAATAGCGTATGTTCATGCTTTGTCCTCCTTGCCCAAATTTTACACTCATTAATAACAAAGTTTGCATCAAATATGTTTTTCCTTTTCACATAAGCAACTTGCTTATGGCCCGTTGGTATAGAACAAACTTTATAATACGGGCAGCTAGAATTTCACATATTTCGTTAAAATAAAGATTTAAATATTTTAGTCTTTCTAACAAAGGTAAAAAAATAACAACGGAATTTTTCCATAACCATTAAACCTTTTATACGTCTAAAAATTGATCTAGTACAAAATATCTTGATCAAATACATACCTAGGGGCTGCTTGGTACAAGACAATAGAATTAACGAAATAACGAGATGGATGGAAGAACAAAATATATGAAAGAATAAAATAAATAATTACATTTTATTATCTTGTTTGGTTACCCTTTAAGAATTGAATTAATCATTACTTTGCATTGTTTGTGAAGAAGAAAAAACAAATATATAAAATATAAAAGTGGTTATGGTGGTGATGGCTGGTGGCCGTTGATGGTTCCCAGTGGTGATGGTGACGAGCGATGGAGTTGGTGCATGGTGGTCGGTGGTGGCAGTGGTAGTGGTGGCTTTGGTGGTCGGTGGTTGTGGCCAATTGTGGTGACGGCAGTTGGTGATTGGTGGCGGTGGCCGGTGGCTCACGCTCTTGGTGGTTGGTGGTGATGGTGGTGGTGGTGGTTGTGGTGGTGGCGGCACCCGGTGGTGGTGGTGGCAGCTGATGGTGGTGGTGGTGGTAGTGAGAATAAAATGGGATGGAATGAAAAAAAGAAGCGATGGTGGATGAAATGGATTTGGTATGAGCAGGGGAGTGAGATTGCTTGTGTAATGACTCTCTTCATTATATTTGACAACTAAACATATTATTTTTTTCATCCATCCTTAATCATGCATCCTATTCCGCCTCCCATTCCTTGATACCAAATGTTACCTGAGTGTTGCCAACAATTTCCTTTAATCTCATATATTATCCAATTCTTGTTTTTAATTTGTAATATTCTGAATTTAATTCTACAATACTACATATATCTAAAAACCAATCTCGATAAAAAATCTTGGGTCCGTCACTGATCTTGACGACGTATCCACACATCTTAAACATGATTAGTTGCAAATACAATTGTTCTAAAAACAACTTTTCTTAACATGTATTACTAACAAATGTAGTATCAACTTTTGCAAAAACTATAAAAAAAGATCAACTTACCCATTAAACAACTTAAGGACTAAAGATGTACCTCTACAAAAAGCAAACAAGAAAAAACATTGTTTCCCCTCCGTTTCTCTCTCTAAAATTCGATCAATCCAAAACCCTTCACCAAAGTCTTTTCCCCATTTATTCATCATCATCACAATCCATCTAATTTCGATCACAACATTCACCCTTTTCGATACAATCATCATGTATCATCTCTAAATCAACACAATCATGTGTCATCATCTCAAATGATCTCCACTATTCTGCACACAAATATCAGAGTAATCATCGTTGATAGAAGAAGAAGAAGAAGAATAAGAAGATGAGTGGGGGTAAGGTTTCCATTCCGAACAATGTGAGGAAGACGATCGAGAACATCAAGGAGATCACAGGTAATCACAGTGAAGATGAGATATATGCAATGCTTAAAGATTGTTCTATGGATCCGAACGAGACCGTTCAGAAGCTTCTCTTGCAGGGTACTGTTCGTTTTCTTGAGTTTGATGTTGGGATCTGTTTTGTTGGTTTGATTGATGTGGTTTTACGTGATTGTTGATTTTGGGGATTTGGGAAAGTTTTGATTTTGTTCAGTTTTTGTTACTTGTACTATGCTAAGTGGATTGGTTAGAGTGTAGGTAATCGAAGGGCCTAAGCGCGCACTCAGATGCGTAGAGGGTGAGCCTTGAGCTTAGGTGTAACTGTGTAAGGAAGTGAGGGCTTTTTGTAAGCAGGGAGTATTTTAGGGGTGGGGAGTTTAAACATGTTTTAGGTTAGTTTTGACATGTTTCAGGTCATAATTAGATGTTTCAGACCGTTTATATTCAGACCATTTTCAGAAGTTTCCACCTGTTTTAGGCTATTCAGGCCAGTTTTGGTTTAAAATCGGCTGCAATGTGTGCCTGTGAGCTTTGATAGATGCAAAGTGCGGGCCTTGAGCGTTGAACACACACTCAACGTGCAAAGGGTGAGCCTTGACCGTAGGCACAAGGTAGCAAGGGCTTTTTGTAAGCAGGATGTGGTTTAGGGGGTTTAAACATGTTTTAGGTTTTTAGACTTTAGACATGTTACAGTTATTTTTAGATGTTTCAGACAAATTTTAGGTGTTTCAGACCAGTTCTGGTATAAAATTGGCTGGAATTTTGGCCTGTGAGCCGTGATAGATGCAAGGCGCGTGCCTTGCTCGCCTTTGACTACAATGGTATGAGTTGCTACTCAAGTTTTATTATTATGTTAGTTTTATTGCTTTATCTGAAAAGCTGAGTTTGTGCAAATTATTTGTGATCCCTGGTGTTAGATTGGTATAGGGATTGAATTACATAGTGGGAGTTTAATGGTTTTAACATAGTTTCTTAACTTAGTAGCTAGCAGGGAAATTGAATCTAGTGTAGCATACTATATGACTGCTAATTATATAATATATGTTATGTGCTCAGATTATTATAACAAGTTTAACTCATTGTTACCCAGATCCATTTCATGAAGTTAAGAGGAAACGTGACCGCAAGAAAGAGGTAAAGTTTCTATGCGTCTGTTTTGTGTAAATATAGAAGCATATCTCATTTTATTTATTAATATGTAGATATACGTGAATACATATATTTTTGGTAGCATATATTTATCATATTCCACTGTCTTCTTTTGGAGTTTATAGAATTAGCTTGCTCTGTTTTTACAGAATGTGAATAAAGAACTTACGGAGTCCAGATGGAAACCTGGGATGCAGGGAAGGGGGAACAGGGGTGGCAGGTCGAACTACTCGTCTCGTCGCATTTCTAATGGTAATTTATCCTTTTAAAGTGCTTTACATATAGTATATTATTATTATATGATTTTACTCTTTTTTATTCCATTTATTGCATAAATAATGTTCTATGATCAATTTGTTTTCCATAGATGTAGGTGGTGGCAAGCCATTACTTTCTGTAAAGGAAAATGGAATGAGTAAAGGTGCAGATGATGGTCCAAATCAGTCAATGCCTCAGGGTCAGAAGAATAAAGAGACATTTGTGGTTAAAAGGTGGTGAATTCACTAATATTTTTTGTTAGTTTTAATGTAACCAATAAATCTGCAACATTACCTATTTCAAGCGAATAGCTATGTATCTTATGGTTTAAATTCTGAAAATCCTTATTTTTTGCAGCCCTTCCCATGATGTACCCGATGGAACTGCACATTCCTCTGTGGGAAGTGATGAGAAGAAATCTGTAGCGGTTCCTGCTGTTGAGGCAAGTAAGGAACCCGCTGTTGGTGATAGTCATGGAACCCTCATCTCGAGTGTCAATGAAACATCAGCTTCTACTTCTGAGACACCATCACCTTCACTAGGGTTACAATTGTCTGATAAAGATCCTATTCTGAAGCCTTCACAAGATTCACAGCTCCTTGTGGGTACAATGAGACGTGAAGTTGGGAGTCAACAAACTCTTGTTGACCAAATTTACAAGACTCCCCTTGAGACTGAATCAACTGCAGGTGAGTATTGTTTTCTTATAGTTTTCATTTTAATTTTGCATGTAATACCAATTTAATCAGTATTACAGCTGGTTCTGAGGTTGGAACCTCCTCCGTGCAAGGGAAGGCACAATCTTCTCATGTCCCACTTTCAATTTCCAGGCCTTCTTCAAACTATAATAATAGGCAGCAACAAGCAATTGGGCCTCAAAAAGGTATTAAAATTAAATATTACTCATGTACTCGGTTAGATATGAAAAAAGTTATTTTTGTACCATGTGAAGCCAGAACAAAAAAGCTCCTATAATGTTATGAAAAGATAAGAACTTCAGAAAAATGAAAACTAAATGTAGTTTGCTAGAATCTTTATGGACTTCTATAATGACTTAATGAGCATTGTAAGGACTTCAATAACATACTGACATCAATGAGTGTGTGCTTAGTTTTTCACAGCACATGCTTGTTTAGTTCAAATGAACTTTATGCTAATCTTACCAAAATGAACTAATATTAGCTAATCCATTGTGATTTAACTGTGAATTAATAATTAAAACATTTAAGCTGGTTATATGTACACAGAGACTTCAATGGATGGATGAAAAGTCAAGAACTTATTTACCATTCTCAGTCTTAGACCCATGCCCCTAAATGATTTTTCTCTTGTCATATCTACGCAGTTTTATTGAATTTGAAGTTTTCATGGTCTTAAAATTAGTCAATTTACGAACGTTCTTCATTTTCATTTTAAGACTTGTGTTATTGCTTTCACATTGATACTGAATGGAATCTGATGCTTATGTATTTACTTGCTTTTCTTATTCAATACTAACATTTCATATTCATTTAATCGTATGTTAATCTCTATGCTTTTAACTCTTATGTGCTTTTATCATTGTGGTGTTATTAGTTTTTATACCTAATTAAAAGGGAATTTTCTGTTTGTGTTTTTAAATTCCAAATATACTACTTTCTCCATTCCAAAGTGGATATCGATTGCACAAAGTGCAACATCATGGGCCAAATAAACTTTATCAATCTTTTGTGATGATTTGGCACAATGGTAATTTTATATCTAGACTTCTGCAAGCTCATTCGTTAGCAAAATTGAATTATTGTTGTGGTCTTCTAATTAAATGATATCTACCTCAACTGCAATACCTTAATATGATAATCAACCATTTTGATGCTAAAAAGCTAAAAATGTTGTTATCAGTTTAATTATTTAAAAACTAGCACCTATGAATTAGAAAAGAAGGACCTAAAGTAGCAAAATAATTGTTTATTATTTAAATTATAGACCTGAAATAAGAAGAATGACAGTTTAATCATACATGGATCTTCTTTTTGGCAGATGAATAGTAATTCTACTAGGGGATTTCAGCAGAAATGTGTTTATAGTTTTTTTGTCCTTTGTTAGTTTAAAGCTGAATTATATTTTGTTTGCTTGGTTTCACCAGGGCTATACGCGCTTTTTTGTTCCTTTCTCTTTTCTTTCTTTCTTTGTTTTTTTTTTTTTTTTTTTTTTGTTTTTTTTTTTTGGGGGGGGGGGGGAGGTGTTCATGATATTTTTACCTTCCACAATTCAAAAGTGAAAAATCAAAATTGTATGAAATTTTTTTAGTACTGCATTTTCATGGTTCACTAATGTTCCTTATAATTTTCTACAATAGGTCCGAGTATGGAATGGAAACCAAAACCAACAAATCCAGTTCTTGCTCAAGGGACCGGGTCAACTGAGCCAGTTAAGGTGCATGTGGTTCAAGTTGAAAGTCAAACTCCAAACCTGTTTGCAGCCCGTAATCTTGATTTAAAAGGCACGGTGCATGGGCTGGAGAAGAAGCTAGAGGAATCACACATTTCAGATGACCAACATGTTATTATTCCAAATCACCTCCATGTTCCTGAAGCTGAAAAACTCGGGTTCTATTTTGGGAGTTTTGATGCCAGCTTTAGTCTTAACATGACCTCCTCGAACGTGTCTGGGCCTGGGCTCGGGGCTGAGCACGTGAGTGACAAGAGTTCCGAGGCTTCTGAGGTACTTGATGAAAGTATAGACGAGCAGCCCAGGTTTGTGATATTTTCTGTTCAACTGAGTGATTGTGTCCCTTGTAGTTATCCAGCGAGTGTTTAGATGTGTTTTTTGAAAGTGATAACGTGAATATTAACTAATCATAATCAGATAATCAGTTGAGTTGGAAGTCGTAAGAGTTTGATGTTTGACAGATGTGGAATAATTAAGTAATTAGTTGATGAAATGTCTAGAAAAGAACATTTATGTGGTAAAGGATAGACGACTTGCAGAACGTGGGTAAACTTTCAACAAGTAGGTTTAAAGAAGGGGTTGATATGTAATTTTAAAATTTTCTCTCTTTATATAATCAGTTTTTATTATCCAATGTTAATTCTCTAACCTCCAAGTAATCACATATGCAGAAGCAGAATTTGTTTATACAAGCATTAAAAACTATTAAAGATGAATCAGTTCCAAAACACCTATTTATGTCCTTTCACACCATCTGATAATTTATTTATTGGTTCAGAGATCAAAATAATGCGTTGGCAAGTGCCGATGATGAAGACCATCTTGATCATCCATCATCATCTGATAACATACCCGAGAATCTATCAGCCGAAGGTGACGTGTCATCAAATTCAGGCTTCAATCACCAAGAATCCAAACAAGAGAATTCACTTCCAACAGCAAGCCATCAACACCCGATTCTTCACACGTCTCCAAACTTAAGTTTTGGCTTCATTCCTCCAATAATTGGGACCCACCCAGCATCTTTTGAGACCAACGAGTCTCATAGTCATGATGGTTCACAAGTCCCAAATGTTGTAGTAAGTCTTTGAATAAATATTTCATTATTCTGGGATTTAAATTTTTCTACATAACGATTAAATTTTGATACTCAATCTTGTTCAGGTTCAGCAACCATTTGACCCAGCAAGCTATTATGCTCAATTTTATCGTCCTGGTGCTGACGTGGATGGCCGCATGTCACCCTTTCATTCAACCGGGGTTCCAACCAAGTTTAATGGAAATATTCCTGTGTTATCTCCTCAGGCTTCTCATTCTTCTCAAGAGGTTTGTGTTTTTTAAGTTTTGTCTTTACAAATGGGTGGGCCAGATGGGCTAGGCAGTGACCAAAATGGATTCAGGTCAGAGCGAGAAGTTTTAAAGGGGAATATATTTTTTCTTGAATATATTTAGTTTTCATGTTAATTCATTTGTGTGTTGGATGTGATTACTGAATATGTATCTTATTATACAATAACAAGCAAATTTTTTTGTGTGAAGTGATTTGTGTTGACTGGGAATACTCCCTATAAATAGCTGTTTAATTTGATTATAGAAAATATATGATTATAATTTTTTATTTGAGTGAATTGATATACAAGTCAAAACAGGCTAGGTCAGAATGGAAAGTTTTGACGCGGAACATTTACCTTCTCCTAACATTTATTTTTCTTTTATAAGTAACTGTTTTGTTAAATGTGATTTTACCTGTTTGACACAGTAGACAATTAACACAACCCAAATGGTAACATTTAGAATTTCGAACTGCAGGTTGGGAACTCATTGATGTTATCTGGTGCTGGTCCAACCCCAATAGCCACTACACAAACTGGCGGATTTATGCAAACCTCCATAGCCATGACTCAGCAACCATTACCCATTTTCAGGCAACCAACTGGAGTTCATTTACCACATTACCCTCCAAATTATATCCCATACGGACCATATTTCCCACCATTTTATGTTCCTCCACCAGCTATCCATCAATTTTTGAGTAATAATACATTCCCACAACCTCCTCAAGCTGGTAGTATGTACCCGCCCCCACCAGTGGCTAGCTCTAAATACCCACTTCCACAATACAAAACGGGTGGTAATACAGGGAACCTGGTGAATATTGGAATGCCCGGAAGCTATGGACCGTATGGCTTAAACGCAGCTGGCTATAACTCTGGTTCAGCAGCTACAGCTGGCAATTCAACTTCTGATGAAGACCTAGGTGGGTCCCAGTTTAAGGAAAGTAATGTCTACATTACTGGACAGCAGGTTAGTTTCATCTGTTCTAGTTGATTACAAAGTGAGCATATTTTACAACAAATCTTTAAATGCGACATTTTTATAATGATGAACTTTTTAGCAGATTTCAGATTTTGTAGAATGTGCTGATATCAATATTTTTTCAAATGTTGTTTCTTGTGGCAGACCAATTAGTATCACTTGAGCAGTTGGGCAGTTTTATTATTATTTTGTTTAAGAAAATAGTAATTTTATGTGATAGGTTTTATCAACTTTCTGACTATAAAAGCATGAATGATTCATGATAACAATTGTCCAATATTTTTGTGTCTTTTAATTACAAGGATCACATTTATTAGTTTCTTTTTATATAATAAAAAATCTTATACATATTTGCAGAGTGAAGGTTCAGGTGTATGGATGGCTGCACCGGGTCGAGACATATCTGGTATGCAGGCTAATTCTTTCTATAACATTCCTCAAGGCGGTCAAGTTGCATATACGCCAACACAAGCCGGCCATGGGACTTTCACCAGTCTTTATCACCACCCGGCTCAACCAGTAACCACCAGTGCGGTTCACCCACTTCTCCAACAGTCCCATGGACCCAGCGTTGACATGGCAGGACCCACACCTCAAATCAACTGGCCTAATAACTACTGAAAGGTATGAAACCAGCTAAATATCAAGAATTAAACAACTTTAACCAAAAATTTGGTTTTGAAAAGAAATTAATCATAAAGATTAAAGATCGTACATGATTGGCTGGATTCGAGCGCAAGTCATCCATAGGAGGATGGAATTTTCGATATATCTATCTTTTGGAGGATATATGTAAAAAAGATGAAATCCTCCTGGTAATTGATAAGTGGCGAATTCTTAAAAGTTAGTTGGGCCAGTTTACAAAGTCTTCTCTTTCTTGCTAGTGGTATATGGTTTAGGGTTTAGGGTTTTTAATTTTATATTTTCTTGGGCTTTATGAAATTTGATAGGACATATGGGTCTAATTATTAAGGTTTGAGGCAGCTTAGCTTTGTTTTTACCCTTTTGATGTTGCTTGTAAAGTGAATTTTTGAAGCAAGAAAGGATGTATTTGAGCTGTTGTAATTGGTACCGGGTACAATTGAAGACAAAGTTCAAAATCTTCGACTTTCTGATTTTTGTGCATGAAGTTGGTTTAAACTGAAAACTATGCAAGGGAGTTTAGCTTGGCTTGAAATCTTTCTATCAAACATAGGTTTACGCCTAATTTTCCCTCAATTTCGTTTCATAGATGATTTATGAGCAAAACAGGAAAACATATATTCTTTGTATGGTTAAAATGAAGTATAAATTGATGATATGATTATGCAAGTTAGATTGCCTATGGCAACAAATACATACATCACAATCTCCTGTCTTTCCGTCAAGTGATATGGAAACCGATGTCATGCAACATCACAGTTAAGTTTTCTAACGAAGAATGAATATCTTGAACTCGAGGATGCAACCGTCCACCAGCAACAAATTCATGAACTTCCCCATTTACTTCAATTAGGCTGCACCCAGGGTTCTCTTCTCTCTGTTTTTCTCTCAACAAGTCTTTCTTGTATTGCCATCTCAAACTGACCACCAGCTGCATACACATTTGACAAAAGCGCGTATCCAGACCTCACATCTACACCTAATTCAAGCAGATTCCTATAAGCCCATTGTCCCATTTCAACTTCTCCATAGCTCCTGCAAGACCACAGAAAAGATCCCTATATAATAGCGTCTGGTTTCATCGGCATGCGTGTGACAAGTGTTTCAGCTTCCTTAAGTAGCCCTGCTCCACCCAAGCACATCTATCATGCACCCATAGTGCTTAACTGATGGTTCGACATTATATCTTTCTATCATCAAAGAAAAATAATGTTTTGCTTTTCCAACCAATCTTGAATGATTACACGCGGTCAAAACACAAATGAAACTCACATCATCAGGCTCAAGATCAGATGACTCGAGCCTAGTGAACAACTCAATTGCTTCACCTTCACGCCCATGCAACGCAAGACCCATTATCATCGAGTTCCAACACGACAACCCACTCACTGGGGCGGATTCAAACACTTCCCATGCTCTTTCAACATTCCCACACTTGCAATACATGATAATAACCGCAGTAACTACAATCGCATTCAACTCCACTTCATTCTTTATAATGTAATCATGAATCCACTCCCTTTGCTTCAACGCCCCTAACTGCGCTGAAGCGTTCAACAAACTCACAAGAGTATACCCACATGGCTTCATCTTCTTCGCCTGCATAACCCTAAAAAGAGCCAACGCCTCGGCCCACTTCCCCGCCCTTACATACCCACTAATCATACTATTCCACAAAACACTACTCTCAGGCATTTCATCAAACACCTCGCGTGCATCCTCCACTCTCCCGGATTTCGCAAGACTAATAACCATCAAATTCCAAGCAACAACATCCATACCATCACCATCTCCAAACACCTTAAACGCCTCATCAAAACACCCAGAGTTCGCATACATGTGTACAATACTATTACACACATAAACATCAAACTGCAACCCTAATTTCAAAGTTCTCCCATGAAGCTGACGTCCATCTCCCGCCAAACCCAATTCAGCATAAGCTTTAAAAACCGAAGGGTACGTGAGTCGATCAGGGTCAACTGTTGAACGACATAACATGTCGATGATCAAAGATATCGCCATTAGTGGGTTCGAGCTTCTTGAAAACGCTCTGATGATCGTATTCCATGTGAAGCTATTGGGGTTTTGGATCTGATTGAATACCATCAGAGCGTAATTGTGACTTTGATTAAACCTGTTTTGATGATTTGGGTGTGGATGATTTGAAGGTGTTTCATGGTGGAGCATTTGGATTCTAGAATTGAGAGGTGAGGGTGATCTGATATGAATTTGGATATGGAGGTTGAAGATGATGGTGATGGAGTTGATGAACATAAGCAAACCGCCATTTTCAGTTTTTTCTGTTGAGTTTGATGTAGTTGATGAGGTGTATAACTTACGGTTCATAGTAACGATGAAAAAAAAATAAAAAAAATAAACAATAAATATAAAAAAATAAAAAAAAGCTAAACCCAACTCAGTGGGTGTTTGGGAGTGCTTTTTTTACTGACTTTTTAACTTATTAATTTTTGAAAAGTTAAAAAATCATTTTATAGTGTTTGAGAATATTATGATTGCGAGAGAAATAAGCTAATAAGTCACTGCATACTAACTTATTAACTTATTGAAAAAGTCAATAAGTCAAAAAGTTGTTTTCAAAAGCAATCCCAAACA
>BJCO01364627.1:0-12769 GCA_018326465.1 Flaveria floridana
ATTTAGGACATTTTAATAAAAAACTTCGGATATCCGATAAAAACTTCAATAAAAATTATTATATTTTTATAAAATTTATTAAATAATATAAATTTTCTTTGAATTCGAATATCCGAACAAATATCCGAATCCGAATCCGAAATTTTGGATATCCGAAATTTCGGATTCGGATTCGGATAGTGAAAATCACTATCCGAAATTTTCGGATATCCGAATTTGAACACCCCTAGCTGCAGGCAGAGGGAGGGGCGGCGCAGGTGGCTCGGCCGGTGGGAGGAGGGGGGCCGGCGGTGATCGATAGGTTTGGGGGGAGGTTCAAGTGTGAGAAGAGGATGGAGATGGAGATGGAGGTTGATGGGTTTACGGGAAGGGGAAGTTTTGTATTGTTTGTGAGAAGATGTGAGAAGATGTTAGATGCTAGAAGATGTTAGAAGTGGTAGTGTAATGTCTTATTCACGCAGACGTCAGGAAGATGTTATGTAATGAAAGATCTTCCAAAAAACAAACAATCTGCAGAGCTTAACGTCTGTCCGTGGTCTGCGCGACGCAGACAAAAGAGATCAGGAAGTGTTTCTTTGAAAAAACAAACACCCCCTTAACTTTATGTTCCTGAGTTCATTTAATAAGAGAAAGAAGATAATTAAAAAGGAAATGAAAAAAATTATTCCTGCGTTTTTATTAATGGAATGAAAGTAAAAAAGTTATGTTTCTCAATTTACATAAAAAATGAAAAAAGAAAATTAAAAAAAAGTGAAGGCTACAATATATACTATTAAATTGAAAGAATTGAAAGAAAATAAAGAGAAGAGAAAAGAAAGTGAAAAAAAAGAAAAAAAGAAAAAAAAAAGAAAAAAAAGAAAGATTACTTTGAATTTTTCATCTTTAAGTAAGTTTGGCAACACAACGTAAATAAATCAATTATTATGTTTAAAGGAATAATTTTTTTAATGCACGGTATGCTTATATCAACGTAAATAAATCAATTATCAATTATTTTTAATTAAGGAGCTTGGTTCTTAGTTTATTTTGCTGCCTAATTTTTTTAATACACGGTATCTTTGTTGATTGTGTATACAATGACGACGTCCATCATGATTATAATATTTAAGAAATCAAATATTCATGCGATCAAGAATGTGGATTCTTTACATTTTGTGGATTCATAAAGTATTCTAGAAATTTGATTTCACAATGTGATTTCATATATTTCCAAACATGTAATTAATATAACTAGTTGTTTTCTCCCCCGCGCTTCGCGGTGGGGTTGAATTGATACCTAGGTAACTCGAAAAAAGGCTTGGAAATACCTGTTTGTTGTGGCTGCAAACTAACGGTTTATCATGCCAAAACACAATGTCAAAGGTCATTCGTTTATCGTCATCGCCCATCATCCATATTTATACAAGAGTGGTTGCAATCAGAACCACTGCCAAAACACCAAAGACTATCGTTTTATCCTGCATCATTGCCTCATCAACCGAATATACCGATACCAAGTAACACAAATTCGTGACCATCATCGTGCCATTCCGTCTCAGATGAAGCTGCCTCCATCATCATTGACGTTAGATCTAAGGCTCAGAATAAATAACTTGTTGTGGCTGCATTTGGAAAGAATGCCACGCCACATGACAAACACTATTTTGTGCATCACCATATCACTGCTACCGCGCACATCACCGGCTAGAACTTAAACATGACCACATGGGGGACCAAACATGGAACATCACAACAAACCAGTGACCAAAACCCAAAAACCAAAAGACTACCCATTCCTTTTCATGCTCCTTATGTCTCAGATGTGTTACAGTTCATAATCATCAACCCCACTATGAATATACCACCAACAATCACCCAAGCCAACAAAACAACTAAAAAAACAGGAGACCACATTTACAGCCACCTTTTATCATGTCTCATATGAGCATGCACTCAACATCATGGACCCGAAAGCAAGCCTCAGATGAATAACAGTTCAACATCATCAACCACTTACAAAAAATAACCGACAATAGCAACAATATCCCAACATCATAAATAATTGAGTAGTAATCGGAGACAAATTAGGGTCTGACCTCATCTAAATCAGAAAACAAACCCAAAAAAAATCATCTCGGATGAATACGTACTCATCGTCATCAAGTAACCCACATAAGAAAATCAACATAACCAGAAAAACCATTTAAATTCAAATGAAACCCCAAAACATTTGTCAACAACAACAAAGAACTAAGATCTATCATCAACTACAGGTGCTCATTAAAACCCACAACCCTTAATCACATAAACATCAAAGGAATAACAGCTAAATAGGTAAAATGGGAGAAATATCGGCTTTGTCGCCGCAACATAAGAAGGCCGGTGTCGGAACCACACGACTACGTCTTAGATGGGGAACATTATCCCCCCGTCATCGACAATGTTACAGCCGAAGTGGACGCCGCCTAGGGAAAAGGTCGGAGTCGGGGTACTACACCAACATCTGAATCCCCTAATCTAAAGAGAATGTGCAGGGTACATCTCCAGACCAGCAAGTGAGCCACCGCACACAACGGTGTATGCATTGGTGGGCGGCTACACCACAAGATCCAAGAGCAGACAACGATGTGGGAGATGGTCGGTGGCACCACCTGCCTAGAACCCCACAGCCTTAGCCGTCAGCATGCAAAGACGGAGACGATAGAGGAAGCGACGCGTGAAACGACGACGTCATAGGGTTAGAGGACGGCCACCGACCGCAAAGGGGCACCCATGGAAGAAACCACCACCGCCTAACATCTGTTCACCTTTAATGCACAAGCACAGTAACCGAGGCGAAAGTGAAATACCGAAGGTGCACCAAATCACTGTTCATGGCACTACTTTTTTCATATATAGGGTAATTTTAATACCTTGCTTCAATATTAAGTATATTTTACCTTCAACAACAGGTTAACTATAAAAATGAGATGTCTTTATAAGCGTACAATTTAATTAATATCATATAGGGATTAAACATCCCAATTCAATTTAATATCGTATAGAGATTTATATCTATATGATACGTTTTTTGCCATTCGAGTGAGTTATCTGTCATCAAAGTGAGTTTTACAACCTTCCATGCTAGTATTGTGGTTACAAAAAACTTGCCGAAGTACTTTGAACACTTTGATTTTTAATTCATCTTATCATACTTATGATAAATGGATTACACATGGTATCACATGTTATTACTAGGTTTCACCTCATAAAAATTTTCACCTTCCATCAATCATGCCATCTTTCTTACTTTGAATATTTTTTTAACTATCTCAATCATCATTAAGATTCACGAAATTTTGAATTCTAGATTTGGATCATCTCAATCTTATTTAACCCCTAAACTACCAATGATTATTAACCTAACTGGTTAATGTAACATACTCATGACATGTAAATATAAGGAAGTCATATGTTCAAGTCTCATTCTGAGAAAAAATTGCTCAGAGTTGAGCCAGCGGATTTTCTCAGCAAAAAGTTCCTCCTGGGGTTGGGGGTGCGGTCCCAGTTAGGAAATGAATAGGTGGATCCGATTAAGATAATACATAATTTCCGAAATAAGGTCGCACATTTGCTGTTAAAAAAATAACCCCTAAACCCTATGATAATCATCTCAATCTTATATATGTGAATCAGTCCAATGATGATTATAATCCATTTTAGCATTTACTAGAATCTAGTAAAAACACCCATTATAGGTCTTTGGCTACTTGTGGGAAGAATTTACTACACAAATTATTGGACACTATTATCTTAGATAGGTGTTTATATAAGTGGCAATTTGGTCGATGATTATTTATAGTTTATTTTTGGAAAATAGTTCTAATGTTTGGATGTTATAACAACAAAGTTTGATTTTGATGTCTGAAATTGTCTATGCATCCGATGGAAAGTTTTTCTTAGAATACGTGTAGTGGTTTATTTAATTAAAATATCACATAGATAAACATGAGTTTATTAGAATCATTTTAAATCAAATGTATTGGGTTTAAAGCCTTTTTTAATTAAAAGTGAAAAAAAACGAATTTAATAATCTCTTTCAACGTTTGTTAAGGGTTTGACTAAAAATGAGTTTGAAGCCCCCCTTTAATTAGGACGTAGTAGCTTTAACGTCCCGATTGTGTCCACATCAGCAACTTTGAAGGCTTATAGGAGCACCACTACGTATATTCTTAGTAACTTGAACTTGAAGGTATGTTGCAAGACAAATTCATAAGTTTGAATATACGTACGTGCTGATGTGGAAAAGGTCGTCATGGACTAAGCTTTGTATATTATTATTTTTGCCATCATTAGAAAGAAATTTTACACATATACTTATGATATTCATTGAACCAATTAAAATTAATAATTAAAGAATAGTATCATCATTAAGCAATTAGCATACGTTCTAGAAAGTATGACAATTGAGAGGCATGTCTATTTTGTGCCCATCATGTTTCTTAGTCACTTAATTAGACTTTATGTTCCTGATGAAGAAGTTAGAAGGTAGATGGCTTAGAAAAGGAAATTTCTATATATTAACTACTACCACCAACATTGCATATATGGTTTTTTATTAAAAAATACAAATGATAAAACATTTTGAGTTAAGTTCGATTTTGCTCTATAGGGTTTGACAAAAATAATAATTTTTCTCCAAAATATTAAAAATATCAATTTATCTTTAAAATTTTGTAAGATTTTTAATTTTAATCTAAAAATTTCAGTAGTTGTTTTAGTTTGATTCAATATAATGAAAAATTTGGATTGAAACTTTTACATGTAAGTTGATGTTTTTAATATTTTGAAGAAAAACTGTTATTTTCTTCAAACGTTAAGTAGCAAAACTGAAATTAACTTAAATATTTTTTTATTAAGTTGACACTAGCGTTACAACATATTAGTGAATTTTATATCTGTGTAGCGGACATCTAACACACTGGTGTGATTGTAAAAAGTTGAAAAGGTAATATCGTGAAATGATTAGCACAAAAGTTTTTCTATGCTTGATGGTGTGAAATCAAACAAGTTATTTGATTTTAGTGTAATTACTAATTATATGAAAACAAAGTAAAATTGTAATATACATCGACACGACTCAGAAGATGTGAAGTATATGTTTGTAAGTTCAAGACTATTATGATTTTAGACACAAAAGAACTCGGGGGTTCAATGGGGTTGTGCCCCTTTGGTCGAGGTTCTAATAGTGGTGGTGGTATAACCAATTAAGGTGTACGTAAAACTTTATTGGACATAATAAATTAAAACTTTATTGGACATGATTAATTCATCATTTATATAGTACCAAAGTTTTATTAGCCAATCTCATTTTTCATGAATTTGACTTGTGCTAGCATTTTTTTATAAAATTTGCTCTTTATATATATTACTGACTTTCATCCATCATAGACCAAACACACTCTCCCCCTCCATAAAAAGACAACTAGCAAAACCACCAAACATAATTTCCAAATCATTTATAAAGATATACACAAATATGTGTATGTATGTATGTGTGTGTATGTATAGACTATAGAGAGAGCAAGAGAGAGATTTCTTCTTGGAAAAAAAATAAGTAGAATTCAGATACATAAACTAGAGATAGATGGGAAGAGCCCCTTGTTGTGATAAAGCAAATGTGAAGAAAGGGTCATGGTCACCTGAAGAAGATGCAAAACTTAAAGATTATATTGGAAAATATGGATTTGGTGGTAATTGGATTGCTTTCCCTAAAAAAGCTGGTATCTTTCTCTCTAAAAACCCTATCTTTTGTGTGTATTTCTTTAGAAAGATACAAAAGGTTTCTAGTTTGTAGCCTATGTTTTGTTTGTATTTCATGTAAAAGAACAAATTAAAAGGGTTTGTAATTTGTGATCCTAAGTTTTGATCTTGAGCAGGTCTTAAAAGATGTGGAAAGAGTTGCAGGTTAAGGTGGTTAAACTATTTGAGACCCAATATCAAACATGGTGAATTTTCTCATGAAGAAGATGTGATCATATGCAACTTGTATGCTAGCATTGGTAGCAGGTTCAATAATTCAACTTTTGAATACTTTTTTTTTCTAATCTTGCTTATAAATTAATTATTACCATCACAAAAGTAACTACATAAATTTAACTTTATATAGAAAATGTGATTGATTAATATTAAAAAAGTATATAGATTCTATAATATCTTGAAAATTATGGACGCATGCTTGACTAGATGATAAATATGTAATTCTTTTATAATTTATGTAGATGATAGTTCATCTTTTCATTTACTTCTAGAAAGTTGTTTAATTTTACGATAGTTGTGATTTTAATGGTGAATCAGTCTTGAAATTTAATTATGACTTTTTTTTCGGTTGTAAACTTTGGTTACAACTGACAGTTTTCTAATAGTAACATGGAGTTATGTGGTGTTTTTTAATATGTATGGAAAAGTTTGCTTGCTATGTAATTGTATGCTAATTTCAATTCTTAATCTAAATTAATATGCAGATGGTCAGTAATAGCTAGTCAGCTACAAGGAAGAACCGATAATGATATTAAAAATTACTGGAACACCAAATTAAAAAAGAAACTTTTGACTATGTCACCTTCTCTTCAAGAAAAACAAAGTCTCTTTTCATCTATGCCCATCCAACCATCACCGTATGATCATCATACGTCACACCAATTCATGAACAATTCATCATCACTTTACGATTTTACCCCTAACTTCATGAATGTTGACAACACTATCAACTCCCTCTTTGTTCATGATGATCATAGTAACATTACTAATCTTCAATCATCGCCACCGCCTCCTCTGGTAAACAATTTGATAAGCAACATCAGCGTTGGGGCTAATGATAACTGTTTGAGTCATCTAGGGTTTCAAGAAGACCATTATAGCATGTGCAAAAGTCCCATGCTCATGTTTGAAAGTACATCATCTTCCTGTGAAGGTGAGAAGTGCACGAGCCAAATCAATCATGAGAATTACCACGATGATAATCATGAACACAAGCAAAAGTATCACATCAAGCAAGAAGATTACCAAATAACCTTTGATGATCACTTACTAGGGGATCAAGTTCAAAACCGAAGTTTCATGATCAAGAACCATGTAACACCATTGCATAATAATCTTGAGGAAGTGAACCAACTTAACTTCACCAGCTACTTGTTCCATGATGGTAATGAAAACGAGACAACACATTATCAAAAGGGGGTGTGCTCCTATTATTAATGATTAGCTTAGTTTATTGTTTGATGTAATTTGTTGTTATTAAGTGGTACTTATCAATCAAGGCGAGAGATCAAGCAGGTTTTGGTTTGATAGAGCATAGAGGATGTTTTTGATGGTTATTGAGCAAGAATATTAAAGTAAACAACACACGACTTTGGATTTTAACCTAAGATCGACTCTTGTATAAGGATGAAATTGCTGGTGATTCTATTTCTTTATTCCGAATTCCGGATTACATCATCGAATAAGGCCTTTGCCTTCTTTTCACCGGAAAGTAAAATAAACAATCACACTACAAAGGAATGTTACTAACGGAACATCTAGTAATAAAAAAAGAGGGTCCATTGCTTTTTTTCTTGCCCTTCAAAGTAAAAATAGATCAATTGCTATCTTATTACAAACTTTTTAAATTCAAATGAAGTTGAAATTTTTAATAAGAGTCTTTGATAAAATCAAGACGATTTACAAAAATCCATTGATCTCCTAGTTATAGTAAACCAATACTATCAAACAATATTTAAATAATAAAATGAATAAACAGCTAAACTTCTAATCTAATATGAACTCAATTAAATAATAACCTAATATTAATAATTACCTCCAACCATTTTTACTGTTGTATAACTACACAATTATTCCAACAGTTTATAGTTATATACCGATATTGTTATATGTGAAATACAATAAAAATCACCAAATAGCGCGTGTTTTGTTATATGTATAAAATGTAAGTATAGGCACATATATATTATATATGTACATAAATAAACAACTAAAAATTCTTTAAAGGTTCAAGTGAAAATTTGAATGAGGATTTTGTTTACTTCGACTTTACGTAGCTTCAAATTTCAATAAACAAAATTTAAGTTCTGGGTCAATAAGACCATAATGGAACCAAATCGATACCTAAATAGTCAATAATGTTGTTTAGACATTTGAGTTACGATCGATCTTTAACCCTTATTCCGAATATTATTCCAAACTAATGCTTTAAGGTCTTCACAATTCACATCTTCAATGTGTTTGTTTAGGACTTTAGGCGTCAAACTTCAAACATTTTAATAGTTTATGGCTTATTGGCCCAACTATGGAAATTACATATTTACATAATTACATATTTACATGTGTTTGCTTAGGCCTATAAATTTAACTGTTGGCCCAACAACCAGAACTATGTAAATTATGTGAAAGCAATATTCATCGTCATTTTACAATCCTATGGAGCTATTTTCATAAATGTTTATAGTTGTTTTTGTCGAATTTGCCAAAAACAGATACGCCCTAATAAGAACACGCGGATAGAACAATGGAACTAGAACGTCTACGTTGTGTTTCGAGGCCTTTTTATAAAAAAAATTGAAAAGAAACTAGTAAAGATTTGTGTTTCTGAGTTATTTACGGGACTGAACCAAGAAAAAAAGAATTTTTTAAATAGCCTTCTGATGTTAATTACAATCAGAGGAATATTGAGCCTACGCGAGTCAGCGCAAGCAATACACGTTTGGGCTCGTTTGACCCGAGCGGATCTCCCCAAAAAATTTTTAATAAAAAACTAAAAAAAATACTTGATTATCTAACCGCAGTGGCTTTTTTCCTACGATTGAAGATGTCGCACTATCGTTTGTTTGTGTGGTGTGTGCATCACAAACAAGCATTAGGACTATCCTAGTTCTACCCGTTTCGTTTGAATTCATTATTTTGTACACATTGCCTACTCTGATATATATCACCATCCTTCCTAACTTTCCTAATAGAATGGACGGAGAAAAGTAATCAAATAGAATTAAATGAACATGTAAAATCTTTAATTTAGTAATTTCTTTTTTTTAATTTAAATTTATTTCTCTCTCTTTTTTAATTAAACTCGGGAACACAAATTTGATACAGTGTGATTGTGATTGTGGTTTTTTAATGAGATCAAGGTGTTAATTATGTCCATCTCAAGTGGTGGCATTCAAGTTCCATCGTGGACATATAGTGTAGTTTAAGGATAGGAGTGTTTACGGTTCGGTTCAAAACCATGCAACCGTCTAAACGATCATTGGTTTGGTTTTGCAATTAGTTTGTATTTTTTTTTTTTTTGGTACTTTTGGATAGTTGGTTTCAAAATTTTTAAAACATAATAAACAATTTGGTTTACGGTTAATAAAAAAACGGCCGTATAAAAGCAGACCAAGATTTGACTATATTTTACTTCACACATACATAGGTTTGAAGCCTAATCTAAATGTTGATTACAATATACAAATTTGTGTTTCTCAAATGGTATTTATTTAAAAACTGTATTCAACTAATCATCAGGGTGGCTATGCATGTGTTTTCTATACGTTCCATGAGATTCGACTAAATATGATTAACGATAAAAACCAACTATGCATGTGTAAATATGCTCCATCAAATCCGTTGAAGATCTAAATGTGTTTCTAGATTACATTCGGATAATTATTTATTTTATTATACTCGAAATGTCGATCGAAGCATGTGACAAAACCGTTTATGAACGCACAAAATATGTAATGGGAGTGATGTTCCTGATGGTACCTATACGTGCGAAAACAAACTACTCATTGTCTTTGAAAGACAATGAGGAACTTATCTTTTTTCAGGAGGATCTAAACCCTATCTTTTTCTTAAGTGTAGTTGGACCCTCCATACCTCTAAACTCTAACGTGTTAAATGCAAAAACATCAAAGCAATGGTGTACATCTTTAGTCATCAATGAATTATATTTGAAGATGCGTGTGTACATTCATAGCCAGAAAAAATCTATCTAACAACTTTAAATGATAAATGAGACTTATCTATCTATAAAAAATATAGAATTTATATTTAATTTTAGATTTCTTTAAAATATCAATTTAGATATAACTAGTACAAACACCCACATGACCACATGTTGTGGTAAGGGCACAAAACCGTAAAAAAATCTAGCATCGAAATGTTATCGTGAAACCACATGTTGAAGGTAAGAAAAACGAAATCTGCGAAACTTTATATCAAAAAGCAAAACTCGTCACAAACTCGTGCGCTTGAGTGATATCGTTGATAATATTTAAAATTTAATATAAAAAAATAAAACCGAAAAAAATTTAAGGTCATAACGTTGATAAACATTGCGATGTCACAACGGAAATACACAAATTAGTTAAAGACATTCATGTACTTTTAACTTAAACATGTTTAAATCTAAACCTTCAATCGACTTTGACAGTTAGTGCGTTTGAACGTTTATAACTTGTACCTTATACAATTCTGTTATATACTTGAAGTACTTATTAAAAAATTGGTAGTTATGATTCTTTTGAGATTTAAATTGTTTTGAGATTTAAATTGTCGATAATTAATTAGGTTTATGTCACATAAAATAATT
The DNA here is from genome assembly GCA_018326465.1 of Flaveria floridana. NCBI lineage: Eukaryota > Viridiplantae > Streptophyta > Magnoliopsida > Asterales > Asteraceae > Flaveria > Flaveria floridana. Next base: position 10,586 of record BJCO01364627.1, read on the forward strand.
AATTATCCGATGTGACATGTGTATATATTTATTTTCTCTGCCAAATAAATAACGAACATGGATTTGTATTGGGTTTTAATGGGGACACCGCATGGGTTTTTGGTGGTAGGCCGGTTTAAACGGTCATGGTTAGGCCTTGCGGTCACATTTTGGCAACTAACCGTGACCGCAAGGGCTAGCGGTCACGGTTTGAGGTGGTACTACCCGTGACCTCGTGACAACAAAACGACAAAACAGCCTGGTAAAGTTAAAAAGCGGTGACCAAACCGTCACGGTTTGGCCTAACCGTGACCTCTAACCGTGGCCTAACCGTGACCTCTAACCGTGACCGCCTGGGTCGGTTTTCTTCAGGAAATGACGGTGCGCCTAAAATTTCCGTTTATATTTGCATGAAACACTCATATAATTATTCAAAAGTACATACACGTGCTTATATCAAATAAATCATAGAAATAAAGGCATTCAGAATAAGTAATGTTCATTACATATTATATGTCACTACTGTCACTTGGTATTTTTGGTATTTACCTGTTTTTAATAGCGAGTATATTTAATAAAATATTTCAATCGAAAATTAATTTTTTTCATAAAGTATTTACCTGTTCATTACATATTATATGTTGACATATATATATGTCAACATACAAACCTTCAACCGTAGCAGGCCAAGCATTAGATGCTCATTGTTCTCTATTTATTAATCAGCAATAAAATAATAATTAAAACCCAGAAAGCTTCAAACACGTAAAGAGTGACAGTATATAATAAGATTAATGATATTATATTTTATGAAAATAAAATATAATTATATTAAATATATTTTTAAAGTAAAGAAGTCGGCATACTACAAGAATGATAAATATCGTCGCAAAAGGTTACTTACTCGTCGTAATATGTTTATTGCAACGATTATTTCGTCGTTATATATTCGCCGTAAATAAATGGTCGCAAAAAGTTTATTGCGACAAATATTGCGACGAAAGATACGTGGTGCCCACCTATTTTAAAAACAAGGAATTCCTTGAGAAAGGTTTTTTGCGACGGCACATATCGCCGCAAATGTTTTTTTTAATTTCTTCTAATATTAAAAATATCATAAATTAATTATTCATTAATCTATTTTGCGGCGATTTATCGCCGCAAATTTTTTTATCTGAAATCTTTTTTGTGACGTTTTTTCGCCGCAAAGTTTTTGACCAAAATGTTTTTTGCGACGAAAAGTCACCGCAAAAAACCGTCTGTTTTTTTTATTTTGCTGCATTTGCAGCAATCCACTCAGACATTTCTGGGTACCAAACCTGCTGTTTAAAGTCGCTAATACCATCACAACAATCAAATCAATCGTAATTACAAAGGATAACATAAAAACTAGCTATTGTCTATAGTTAATAAGTCATACAAAACAAATGTTCAAAATATTTTAAAATATTCATAACAAACATCAAATCAAAATGCTATGCGTTTAACGACCCACCTTCATCATCTTCATCATCACTTTGTTGAGAATGATCGCTTCTCTTCAAGAAGCTCTAGACTTGGGTTTGAATTTGATTTTGCATTTGTGTCATCATATTAGCCATAATCTGAGACTGTCATTGTTCTTGCTCACTTGTGAGTCTCGCTGCTATCATCTCCTCAACCTCAGCCTGTGAGAACATCCGCTGATCCGTTCTATGAAGTGGAGGTGGCGGTTGTGAAGGCACGCTCGGTATTGGTCCGATGCCATGTGCCCATCCGGGCCGCTCCACCAAGACCTGCAGCATGATCTGATTTTCTGACAATTCAGGGTGTTGTTGTTGAAACACGACCATTTTGCTCCTATTTAGTTTACAAAAACAATAACCAATGTTATATATGGGGATGTTATATATTACTTTATTTTTATAAGATTTAAGGTGTGTATATTTGTAATATCTTGTATTCTCAGGTTAGCGTCACAACACTAAGCCTTCCGTATTTAATGAATCTATTATTTTATTTTAAAATTGTATAAACCTAAGCTTAATAAATCAAACTCAACTCATGTAAATTAATTTTTGACTAATCATTAGTAAATCATAAACAACAATTACTCCAATAAATTAATTATATGTATTCAAATTGGTTTATCTTGATCCTAACAACTTCCCATTCATCTCTCTCTTTTTTTGGTTACATTGCTCCCCCCCCCCCCCCCCCCCCCCC
>BJCO01364628.1:2500-10221 GCA_018326465.1 Flaveria floridana
ATAGATAATCATCTCAATTCGTGGTGAGGGCAAAGTACTTGAGATTCTACTACAAAGAAAAAGCATGTGCAACCAAACACAAATAGACAAGGTAGAAACGAATAGATAAAATAAAAACAATTTTTAATATTTTATTTTTTAAATTTTTTTGGAGCTTTAGAATTTAAACCAAACAATGAAAACACAATTAAACAAGCAATACAATACTAAACACACTAGCTCCTCAAACAATAATGCCATTTTGATAACCTCGACGTTAGGGTCATGCAAAAACTTGATTAATCTAGGTAACTAGGGTAAGACAGTTCTCGTATATACAAGAACTATGTGGTTAGCCTTATACCCATTGTTTTATTATTTATAATAAACCTAATTGACTTAACTAATCTAACCTAGATTGCTTGATTAAAATAATGAACCCAGTTATTAAAAGCATAAAGTGTAATTAAACATAAATTACAAATAATGATTAAAAATGATCATCCCAGATGTAAATTATGAAGCATAATGCATAACATTGTGAAATACCAAATTAGAGTTACATAGACATAACTGTATTAACATATTGTAAGATAGATTAAAACAAGATGAAAATCTGGTTGTGTTCATTTAATAATAAGAAACCATTGAAAAACACAAGCTAAAATTTTATCTAAATGAAAACCAAGTACATAAATATAATCACATAATAACCACTTGTTAATGATCATATGACCAACCAATGACTTATAAAATTGCTAGTTAAATCAACAAAAGGCAAATCTTATTATCAAAACAATGTTTAAACATAAAAAACCCTAAACAGTCATAGAGAAATGCTTACAAGAGCTAGACTTAATGGTAAACATATAATGAACACATTTACTAACACAAATCCGACATAGGGAATTAATCATAGGTGAATTAGTTGCTCATAGGTCATGATTGTTTCTTTAGAATTTGATTTCATGCGATTGATCTTGATCCAAATGATAAAACTATATCTTGAACAGCAAGATTTGTCTAAACTCATTCTCCAGTTTACAAGGGTGGATCCCTTTTCAAATTAGTCCAGAGTTACCAAAATCTAAAAACAAAGCGTGCAGCGGCATAAGCCATGTCGTCCTAGTTGCACCAACAGTGTATTTGAATTTTGTTATGCACTATAGTGTGCTACTTGCTAAGCCACATGTTGTGCTACTCAGCGTAAGTTGCATCGACACTAGCGTAAGCAGCTGCATATATAGCTACATTTGTTTTTCTTCGTTTCTTGATTCATCAACTTTGTATTTAAGCTCCATAACATCCATAACTTGGGCATTATTTGTGTTTAACTTACAAACATACCAACTCCTCAAAGTAACTCTATTTCATATGAGATGGATGTTAAAATCGTATTGTTAGTGTCTTATAGCATTGAACAATAAAGAACCCAACAATATGATGACCTAAATTTAGTGACTGTGACTTCTAACATCTCTCATATGCTTTTAGAGGCTAACATTGTCAAAACTAACTTTAGGGAGTGGTTTGTTGACAAGGAGCCATCTAACATATTTGCCCGAACAATAACCTACTTAGCATATTTGAAGAAATTATATGAGATCAGAAGATGCACATGGGGTGTTCAACGATGATTGATGTCAAATGTGAAGGTAACTTAGTCTTAAGATGGCATATGTTAAGAATCTTACATTGAGCAACACACTTAATCCCTAAAATTCACAAGAATCTTTTTTCAAGATGGTTGCTTAGTAAGTTTGGACCTTTTATTTAGTTTTAAATTTGATAAGACCGAGTTGGAACAAACATGGAATATGTGTAGGAAAGTATGACCTTAGTTGTATGTTCAAACTTAATGTAATGGTTGTTAAAATGACATGAATAAAAAAAATTATTACTCCTGTTTATATGCTTGAGTCTTCTATTTCTATTGTTTGATATGATAGACTAGGTCATGAAAATCATAATTTATAATGCTTTTAATTAGTTTACAAAGCATATAAATATTCTAAATTTATTAATATCTGAAATGCATAACATTTTTTAAGCCTAGCTTACAAGATCCTCATTTAAAATGCTTGAAACAATAACCAAATCCCCCGCTATGATTCACATAGATGTATGTAATTTAAAAATACATTCCAATAAGATCTAGAATTGAGTACTTCATGATATTTATTGATGATAGTACTAATATTACTATGTAAACATATTTAAAAGTAAGATTGAAGCAATAGACTAGCTATCCAGTTCAGAAACAAGGTTGGGAATAAACTCAACAAGAAGATCAAAGTTGTTAGAAGATCAAGTTGTAGAAAATAACATTATCCATAAGTGTATTGCTCCTTATTCTTCATAAATGGCATCACAAAAGGACTATAAAATGAAAGAGATGGAGAATGTCATTTTACTTATCTCCGGGTTAACCTTAGACATAGGAGAAGCTACATTATTGAGTAGTTAACCTTTAAATAAGATACGGCATAAGAAATGAAAAAAAAATATTGTATTATGTTTTGAAAATAATTACTTGAAACTATGGGGATGCTTAGCCAATGTACTAATGTTGGTACTTAAGCTTTAATGGATAGGACTCAAAATTGTTTATTGCATAATAATTAGATATGCTAACAACATCAATATATATAAATTGTTTTTTCATGAGTCTAAGAATCCTGATATACATAAGAATATAATCATGTAATCAAGTAATGCCTCATTCTTTAAAAACAAGTATCATTGTTACAAAGAGAATACATAATTTCATCAACACTAGTGATGAATTATTAATGATGACAGACATGAACAATTTAAGGATGACGAAGCTGAACCAAGACAAACAAATGACCACAGATTGAAAAATCTTTTGGTCCCCTGCATGGTTGAGGTGAGCCTATTACCTACAATGAAGTGATTAACTCTTTAAAAGGACCTTAATGGAAAAACTCGACAAGAATAAAATTTCTTTCATCCTAAAGAATCATATTTGGAGCTAGTAGTCTTCCTTGGATATCAAACCACTCAGACATCCTTTGATATTCAAAAAGAAGATTAAATCTCATGACAATATTAATAAATACAAGGCTAGTTTAGTGCTTGAAGGATATAACATAAAGAAAGGTCTAAATTACATTAATACTTACTCGTTTGTAACACGAATAATCATCATAAGCTTGGTGCTTGCCATAGTAGCTTTTATAAATTTAAATGTTCACCAAAATTATATGAAACCACATTTCTAAATGGATATTTATAAGTTGAGATTTACGTGGAACAACTCTTGTTTCTCCTCCCAAGTATGTATGGCTTGAAGCACACTCTAAACCAATGGAATTCGAAGTTTGATCATGTCATGGTTGACAATAAATAAGTGCCACAAATGTATATATATTTGAAACACACTTTGGAGGTTATGTGATTTTATGCCCTTTATATAGATGATACGCCTAACATTAGGAGCGATGATAAAATGATCAAATCTACTAAAGACATGTTAAAAGCAAGAGTTGACATGAAAGAAAAGGTTTAGATAATGTCATCTTGGAGTAAGACTACTAAAACCTAAGGTATATTTGTTAAGCCAAACTCACTATATGAACAAGATTCTTAAGAATTCCAGATAGGAGGACTTGATTGTGCTCAAACTCCGGTTGATACCATCCAACATACTAAGAATAGAGGTGTGGTATGGCTTGGTTAGAACACCCAATGGTTATTAGCATTCTCATCTATCTTATAACATGTCCCCAACCTGACTTAACATATGTTGTATACATACTACATATATACACTAGTAATCAAGTGTTAACCACTAGAAAGTATGAAGAGATTACTAAGATCATTAAGATAGACAAAGGATTGCATGATGTATTATAACTGAGATGTAGATGAGATTGAAGGATTTCAAAATGTTGACTAGATATTAGATGTAAAATATTCTAAATTAACAAGTGAGTATGTGTTCATACTTAGAGACATTTCAATAGCTTGAAAGTCATCCAAGCAAAATGTTATTGTTAGATTTAAGAAGAAATATGAATTTATCACCTTACATAACTATGGATAAGAGGTTGAGTGACTACGTTAATTTGTGGAATATATTCTGAGATGGCCAAAGCCGTCATCGCTATCAATATACGTTATGGCAATTACTCAACAATTGGTAGTGCTCATAGTTCAATCTACAATGTCAAATCAAGTCTAGATGTAGACACAATATGATTTGACAAGCACTCTTGACGAATGATATCATAGTTGACTACGTGAAGTCAAACGCTAACTTGGCCTATCCCCTTACAAAACATTTAATCAGAAAGTTAGTTCTGGATCTATACGTCCAAGACATAATATACAACAATATTACGAATAATATATAACATTAAAGGGCGACACACTAAGCACCTTTTTATCAAGTATAAATTTAATACATTTTGAATATTAAGTCAAGATTAAACATACTATCGTTTGTGAAATGGTTAATTATTATGAGATTATAATCCATGCGTTTGGAATTATAATTATAGATTTATAATTTATGCAACTAGTCTTGTATTTTTGTGACATGTTTCATTTATATGCTTGTGGTCATATTATTAGTTGATCATATATTTAAATGAATATGTCATGTGACTGACATTTACCAAACTCTTTATTAAGCATGCATTTGCAATGAAACCAGTTTGAAAGAAGATTATAAATAGATAAAATTCTTATTTTCTAGACAAAAGGTACAAAGTGGATTTAATAATTGTGTAGCATGGCATGTTCCATGCTTTCTTGTTGATCGTAGGTAACCCAAAAGGAAGGTGTTCCAATTGTTTATTAAATCCCTTGTGTGTTTGTGTTTGACCACATCTTGTGAAATCTTGTATTATATTCTCTATGCATGTTTCACAAGATAATAGACTATAGCTTTTGGTCTCCTCCTTGGACTTCTACTCGTAACTTTCTATTGAATAGAAGTTGTGTGCTAAAAGGGTGTGTAAAATAACACACGTCTTGGAGAGTTTCGGTGGGGATTTGGCGTCATTTATCCATCCCATTTGCTGTATTTTCTACACCTTTTTCAAACAACTTGGATGATTTTTGGCAGCTAGAACGCGAGACCATGAAGGCAGAAATTAGGTCTTTGAAACAGAAGAACACATATATAAGTCTTGACGAAGATAACTAAAATAATCCCTTAGAGTTAAGAAGTTTTAAATTAATGTTCTACGAGTTTTTCAAGGTGATCTTTTGATCGGGTGGTGAAAGTTTAACGACTTTATTTCCGAACTTTATGTATAAATGTATGAGAAATAGAGTTACTTTGAGAGTATTTTGTGTTTTAGGTTAAACGTGAAGAATACGAAGAAATGAAAAAAAACAGGACGATAATTGGAGCTCGAGAAGTCCAGATATGATAAACCGAAGTTGTACGGCAACAGTATTTTAAAACGAGCATAACTTGAGCTAGGAAATGAATTATGGGACCCATGACCTATCAACGGAAAGGTCTCGGAAAACTACACATTAAAATTAAGGTTGTACAGGAATGTGGCGCCACCGACGCCTCCATAGGCGCCACCGACGCCGGGGTCCGGGTTTTTGTTGATATGGGGCCTATTTCGAAGGGATTTAAAGGAGAAAAAACCCTAATACGATTTACAACTTTACACAAAACAATCTTGGATGAAAATTGGCAATCTTGGATCATTCTCAAGCTCTTCCAACACCAAGAACATCAATCTCATCCGAATTACATGATCAATTACGTTTTTGTTGAAGAATCGATGATGATCCAAGGCTAAATCCATTGTGATTCACTTCGGGGGAAGGGTTTGTGAAAGTTCTTATTTTTATTAGCTTGTAAACTAGATTTGAAATTAAATCTTGAACCTTTTAAGTTCTTGTTGGATTTAATTTATGATTTGATTAGTTAAACGGTTTGATTATGATTTAATCTAATTTTGATCTTCTTTAACTTTGGTTGTCTATGATCATTACGTGATTGATTATCAGAATTAGGGTTTCGTTATTCAAATTGGTAATTGTGTGAATAAGGTCCTTTAAACTTTAATCTATAATTATCACTTAGATCATATCATGTGTAAGTCACCATTAATGACTTCTCAATAGGTTTCATTCAAGAAAAATTATAACTTTGTCAAACTTGGATCCTAAAGTGGGTTGCTTTTTCTTCAAGATTGTTAAAAATTTAAACTTTATTTTGTTAATTTAATTATTTCTTAATTAAGTCCATCAATCAATTTACTTTTCAATGTTTAGTAGTTTTAAATTAATCACTACTAGCACTTTCCCATGATTCCTTGTGGATTCGACACCCTGCTTACCCTTTACTATTAAAGGTGATTAGGCACTCTTTAATATATATTTTTGACCGACCACATGACATCGATCAAAATGACGCCGTCGTCAGGGAATCGTTGCGCTTAGTGTTAGTAATAATTATTTGTTTTCTTAAAAATCCAAAAAAAATATATATATTTTCTTTTCTTGTTTTTAGTTTATTTGTTATTTTTGTCGTTTGGAATTACACGGGTATTTGTTTCTTGTGTGCAGATAGTTGAGATTCTTATGCATACGAGACATTTCGAAAGGACTTTCCCGTTAATCTTTAATCCTGAGATTGAGAAAACAGCAAGAGACAACCGAGTTTTTCACAAGGCACATCCTTTATCAGCTCCTATTCCACGAAGTGTGTGGTCTGAAGAAGGAACCTCATTAACTAAGGCTAGTCAAATCCTACTAAGACTTTCCAAAACACCGGAAAGTAATCCGTTCAACAACATGGATAACTCGGGAAATCAAAGTGGTTCGTCGAATCAACCTCCTCCACAAATGGAGCAACCTCTAGGTGACATCCCACCTCCATTGTTCCCACCACATAATGCTCCACCACCTCAGCAACAAATCCCACCATTTAACCCAGTTCAAGGAAACCCTATACCTCCACCACCACAATTCTAAACGGGTGACACTACTCGTGTATACCCACAACCTAATCCACCTATTCAATAAGAACCGGTTAGAAATGTTAACTATGAGGCTCCAAGAAATCCCTCAGTTCAATTTAATCAATCTAACTCAAGCCGGAATGATGGTGTTAATGGTGATGAAGATATAAGGGATCGAGTATCAAATTGGGATGACGGAATGGAGCATGGGAATTCAAATGCTAGATATGGAGTGAGAGATGAAGATGGATTTGGTTTCAATGATGCGTATCAGCATCCAGGAGGATACAATCATCATTTTAATCCAGTCTTCCAAATGGTTAATCAAGGTCCACCAAGAGCCATGAGGCAACCAATGAATCAACATCCTCAACCGGGTTTTCCTCAACATCATGATGGTCTTCCGCAAGTCCATCATCGTGCCCCAATTCGAGGAGTTGAAAGCCATTTTAGACCTCAAATTGCAGTCAATTCATCTCCAATAGTAAGCCCTATTGCACATGGTCGATCTTTCGAAGTGAGGCCACAAGGATTGAACATGTTGCCATCTTTCTATGGTAAAGGAATCGAGGAACCTTACCTTCATATTTCTGAATTTGAAGCGGTGTGTGGCACAATTGGCGGACAAGGGTTTACACCGGATCAAGTTAAGCTCGTGTTATTTCAATTCACATTGAAGGACGCTGCGAAACAATGGTTTCTATCATTGCCATCGCAAGCATCTTTACATGGGAGGATATGCAACAACAATTCCTAGAAGAGTATTACACACCTCAACGAACA
>BJCO01364629.1:0-15325 GCA_018326465.1 Flaveria floridana
TATAATGTATAAATATATTAACAAATACGTTTATAATACATTTATACATGTATAATGTATAAATATATATGTTATATGTATTTTTATAATTATTTAAAGTAAATTTTATAGTGAGGACAAAGTCCTTGCTGTAGGGTATTTAATTACTTTTTCAAAAATCAGAGATGTCCTCGCTGTATTCGTTGACTATCCTTGCTGTAGACCTGTAGCCACGGGGCTTTGGCGAGGAAATTCCAGCGAGGACATGTCCTCGCTATACATCTTCAGTGAGGACATTTTAACATTTAGCGAGGACTTTTGTCCTTGCTGAATGTCATTTTTCTTGTAGTGAAATATACTATTTGTAAAACTATAAGAAAAAATTAGAATGTATTTTTAAGTTAATAAAACTCAACTCGTATGTGTGCCCATTATACATTTTAGAAAATGAAAGCAATATTATTCAATGAAAAAGATTCACCATGTAGAAATCAACGTCATAGTAAATATCATAATTGAGTAACGAATTACAATATCTCTATTTATGTGCTTTTGTTACATCGTGAGCGATTAAGTTGACCATATTAGATATTACAAACCTAATGTACCAAAAGAAAGAAATTTTGAGTTTGGTCAAGGAGAAAATTGAAATTTTCTCTAATTAGTAGATAGTAGATTCAAAATAAAAATCATTTGTCTTTTCATATTCAGAGATTGATTGTATATGTCATTCCTGATTCGTTAAACTTTTCTCCAAGATGGTGCATGTTTGGTCACAAAGATTTGGTTATCCATTGATTGCGATATGAAGCTTACAAATGACGATCATAGACGAAGGCGATCCTTAATATCATTCCCAGATCAGAGATGTATGAAAGATGTAAAGTCATAATAGAAATCCACAAATTATCATAAACACATAAATGAATGACATAAAGTTGTGAATAAGAAGATTGTATAGCAAAAAGTCATATTTTCTCTCTCCATCATCTAAATTCCCAATCATAAACTTAGATAAGATCCCAAAGTAAAACGTTAGTTTTATAAAGAGTAGTTTTATATATTCAAATATTCTCTTTTGGTAAAATAATAACATATATACAAACACCAGAAAATGTTATGTTATACTCTTTATTAAGGATCTTTGTTTCAAGAAAAAGCTTATCAATGTGAACTCACTATGTTTATTTGAGGCAACATGTTGGTGGTTAGAAAACAAAACATAGGTCATCACGCGTGACCCAACACAAAAGTTAGACTACTTTTACCATGAATTATGACGTTGGATGTCCAATCAATCCTAGTACTGTACTTTTCTGAATATTCTTATTTATTGACAAATTTAAACTCAAATCATACTTGTGAGTGGCAACACCAATGCCAGCTACACAACAGTTATTTACAGGTTTTATCGGTGTGACATTTTCTTAACATAAATTCAAATCAAAATGATCAGTTAACTAGTTATTAAGGTTTGATAAATCAGTTAATTAATTTAATCCTTCTTATGTTTATGTAACCTGTTGTCGATAAATTCACAATAATAAAGACAAGAAACTAATGAAAACAACATGAAGGTTCAATCATTTTCCAATTAATAATGGCCTATTCAAATGAACAAGTTTCATGTGCTTACAAATTTTCAAATGAGAAAATTGGAGAAGAAGTTAAGAACTAAAGTGGAAGTAAAGTTACATAGTATCTTGCTTTATTCATTTTTTTAAATAATAAATGATAAATCTATCTTTTTAACTTATATTTTACCGAAAACAGACCACATGACAGCTTATATAAATATAATTACATAAACTCCAACAAAATATATTATAAACGAAATAAACCTAATTTTCCTCGTTAAAGAATATGAGCCAAAGCAAAATAGTTGTCAAAATCCAATTTGGATTAATTATTATATTGATGCGAGCTAAGCATTTATTAACGAGTCGGTGTTGATAGTGTTGGCAACCATAAATATTTAAAAAAAAACATTCGGTAAACCGTCAATAATCACTAAAACTAATATTAAAAAATATGGTTCTGTCATCTGTGAACCTAATTAAAATTATTATTCCTGTGGTCAACATATTTTTTTAAGCGACAAAACATATGTTTAGCTCAAAGAAACCACTTTTATCATTAGTTGAACGTCGATAAATTTTTTATACGAAAGAAAGTTGAAAAGGGGGAATATAAGATGTACATGAGAGTTGGAGACCTGGTTAATGATGAAATTTCAACCTTTGACCAAATGACAAGATGCCGGTTAGTATCATCTTTTGATCGATTCATACGATTTGTAATAATATCTTCGCGAAGTTTATGAGTTTAGGAGAATTGACATTCAACTTACATTGCTTGATTATGATCGGCATCTGCATCAAGATCATTCTTAGAGACAAAAATTCAGATCGCAAGTGACAGGACACCTACTACAAACATGTTAGCCAACACGTGTTGGTCGACAAGTTTTGACGTTTACAACAGAAGGTAGTCGGTGTCATCTCACCTGCGATCTGACTTTATCCTCTCTACATCTTCCTCTCGCACGGAGACGGTTTTCTTTTTCTGGCGTACAAATATATTTTTGGATCATGAGACAGCTAGAAATTTTAGTGCATCTGTGGGTGTGATATATATATATATATAGAGAGAGAGAGAGCTAGAAAAGAAGCATAAGGTGTTTCATTCTTTTTGTGGATCGAGATGTATCATTTCTCCCCCAAATTGGTCACTACTTATAGGCCCATATCGACCTCCACCCCCAACACTACACACACAACATATATAAATAAATACGCACATGACACACTAAAAAGATTACAGTTTCAATTCGGAGGAGGGGGCATTCTTTATGTGTAGAATATTGGACGACGAAATTACCAATTCAAGTCCATGACAAAGACTTTTCACTTTTGTGATTCTTTTGTGCATATTGAAAGAATAAAAAAGAAGTTGATTCATTCAAAGATGTTTTACACAAAGTAAAGATGTGTATGCATTGCATTTGCACGTTTTCTGCTTTTGAAATATATGTAAAGAAATACGAGTTAGGTTTCATTAGGGCTGTTTAAAAACATCTTAATCAGACTCTTAATGGTTCAGATGTCTGAATGGTTCAGCATTTAATGGTTCAGACTGTTTGTTTTGCGAACAAATATCTGAATGGTTCAGACATTTGTTTTGAATGATTAAGCATTATACTAATGCTGAATGGTTAAGACCTCTTATTTGAATTGATCAGACATTTGCCTTTGAATAGTTAAGCGATATACTAGCTCTTAATAATTCATACCACTTAATAGTTCGACATTTAATCATTTAAAAATTGACAAACAACCCATTAATTTCACTTGAGAGGTCACGTTGTATAAATTAATATGCCAACTTATATTAAAGAGGAAATTTTAGTTATGGTCTAAAACTTCACAAAATTACTCATTTGGTTCCGATTATACACTCGCCCACTACGTTTTTTTTTATCCAAGATGAATGAACCTTTGTTATTCAAATTAAAATTGTAAAATAATTATTTTCCATTGTCTTCTTTAAATTGTTAAATTTTATTACTTATTAGCTAGCAAGAAACTAGATATTAGAAACCAAAACAATTACAAGAATAATTACACGTTTTACAATCAATTCACCAATTTGATGTTTACACGGCGATTCATATTAACAAACCATAGATAAGAAAAGCCAACAATAGGATAGAAATATCTTCCGTTTTTTAGCTACATGGAATGAACAACCCCCCCCCCACCCACCCAGCTTCGATTCACCTGACTAGATCCTTTGGTTCCTATTGCACATCTGATCTATAAACAAAGAAACAACATCAGTTAAGACGTCATATGAACGAAAGTCTCCCTATACTAACCCTCTGGCGTCATAATAAGTATCGTTCCAAGAGAGTAATGAAATGGATGGGAAAGAGAGAGATTGAATTGTGCATGGGAGCTCATTCCCTTTTACCTATTATTTTATAGTAATTGATGATGTATAAATGATGATTATGCATAGTGATTAAGAGTGGTTCCAAAGAGTTTGTTACGCATACGGACCTAGTGGCTCACGCAACGAGTGTGTTGTATATCAATTGCTTGGATTGGTGACAACTTTTGTGCTTTTAGATTGACACGTGTACCGGATCCAATTAAGTTAACACAATCCAAACCGTCTTTATGGTCTCTAGATAGGGTCTTTTGTTACCATACGTCCACATATACCATTATCTTCCAAAGGACTTAAAACCTATGACTACTATTATAATTCTTTTTTCATCATTAAGAAAACTACATATCAACATCATTTTTAGTCATTGCTGAATTTCTATGATAATTAATAACGTCAAAGTCTTCGTTATTTCTTATGTATACTTGATACAAAAAAGTTAAATGTTACACCGGACTTTTCAAAGCATATTGAAGAAAATTCATGTGGTGGAGAATAATTTCCAAATCCAATCATTTCACACATATACATTATTGATAATGCATGTATTCATACATTTATGCATTCATACATGCATGAATACATACATTTATACGTACATACCTACTAGTCCTCTACCCATGCAATACAATAAATAGTTTCTAGCCGGCAACATGTTTATAAGTACATAATTTTTTGAAACGCCAATGACGATAACATCATTTGCGGGCTGTGTTGGAGGACAGACTTAATTAGCCACATAACCCTTCTACAAGGACATCCTATCCTCTCGCTCTCACTTTCTCACCTTTTCTTCTGTCCTTATAGGTTAACCCCTTGTACTTTTGCCATGAAAACTGGTGTCGTCCTTCACTTTCCACCGTGGGGCCATCTCAACCCAGCCACGCACGTCTGTGGGACCCGCATCATGTGCATATATAAGGTTAATGTAAAATTTGTTCATAGAAATACATAGTAATTAACTTAATAGAGGTCAGGATGATTCAATTTAACATTGTTTAGGTTTAATTGTTTTCGTAGCTCTATAATATAGATTAGGTGTAATGTTGTGTAACAAGAGTCGACACAATAGAGTTACCATTTGTTTATACTTATTGATCCTATTCTCAAAATTATATCTTTTAGCTAGTTTCGGATGTGGAGTTAATCAATAATTCTTATAGTAGCAAGCATGTGGAAAAGAGAATTATTGGTTGTAAATTAGGTCATATTTGGACGCATATTCATGTGTAAACAAAAGAAACAATGTAATTACGGTCAATAACTATATGGAGAACACAACTTATTTCATATTCTGCGTTCACACTTCTTTGTCGAACTTGAGTTTTTTTAATGCCTTTTTATTGTTCAAATATCTTGACCAACTTTTTCCATGACAACTTGTTACTTCTACATATCATTTAATATTATCATTCTAATGATTTAAACTCACTATCATTTCTATACACACCTCTTAATCTAGTATCATACAAGAAATCGTGATAAAAGCTTCAAAATGATTATTAATTATACTCTTGTGTGTGAGTATATATATATATACAAGATGATATAAAAAAAATTATTAACGTAAACGGTGTATGAATAATATATTGCACTGTTGAGACTTGTTATAATGCACATTGTATCATGAAAAAGATATATAGTCATGTCATATGTTACCGCTAAGAACCATATATAACATAATTTCTTCCATCATGAGACATGCCTAATTAATCAGAGTTTCCGTAACATTTCGACATCATTAAACATCCTTGTAGATGATTAGTAAAAGATGAACACAGATATTAACATGTGAATTTGTGAATACATTTATTCACATTCAAATAAAATGATTTCTAAGTATTTATGAATATGTAGAGCACACAAACACATATATGCATATGTGTGTGTATATGTGAATGCACGCATATACACATACAACATGTTTGTTTGTTTTTTTTTTTTTGAAAGGCACACACATACAGCATGTGTATCATATAATCCAAGTCATATTTTAAAAGTCTATTTGAAAATTAAAATAAAATAAATTACATAAATAGTCCATATGCATTGTCAAGAAGTAACATATTTGGAATATAACTTTAAAAGGTTGTAAGTATCATTAGTAATATCTTTAAGCTCTAATACTAGTTTTCATTAAAAAAAATTATACGTTCTAAAATGACAGTTATATCGTTTGAACACTATGAAAACCTTTCTCTCTGTCTCCTTTTCATGAGCAGCAACCTAATCTCCGACGACTACCAGGGGCGGACCTAATGTAATGGGTTGGGTGTCGCCCGACACCCATGAAAATTTTTTTCACGTACAATATATGTAATCGAAACTTGAACGACCCCATGACTTTTTAACACCGACACCCATGAAAACTTTTGTGATCAATAACAAAAGAGTGAACTTTATATTATACTAATCATATATTAGCTAACGTTTTATGGAGAGATTTATGAAAAATATTGATTATTGAAGAATGATGATGAATAATTAAATAGAGGAAAAGGAAGGATGTTTGAAAAATATTGATTATAGAAGATTGAAGATGAATAAAGAAAAATATTGATTATTGAAGAATGATGATGAATAATTAAAGACTGTTTTCTTGATATTTAAATGAATTCATTAAATGTTGGTAAGCAACATCAACCATTCCGTCACCTTTTTATGATACTTATTAGATGTATGCGAGTAATCTATATATGTGTGAGTAATCAAAATAAGTTCTACTAGATTTAATTAAAATAATATGGCGTTTAAATGGTTTGCGGACATCCACCTAGGCAAAACAAGTGGTTGTTGGACGAGACATCAACGACAGAATCGTTCTTAGTACCAAGGCTATAATATCACCCCCTAGTCTCGCCAGCCACCTTCGACGTTTGTTTGGATCCCAAAACACACTATATTAAATTTATAACATTTAACATGTCTATCAGACGTTTTATATATGATGCATTATGTGTTGAAGTTATTAATGATGTAGTTTGTATCTCAATGTACAGTAAGATGCCTATTTGTTTTAAGGTTTTGAAGAAAAAAAGCCACATAATTATTTTATTGAAGTAGGTTGCAAGTTAAGTATATAAAATAATAATAACAATAAAGTCAAGTTAGTTATATTCTCTATGAATCTACGATGATAGAATTTTAAATCATTTTCTTATTTTTAATAAAAATAGAAAATATTCTTTTAGGATTTTGTTGAGATTAGCTTAATAAATTATAATCTAATTATATGCGGGCCTAAATTATTGGGTGCCAAATCAGAAATTAAAGTGGAAAATGATTTTTTTAATTTTATATGATAATGTTAGGATAATCTTGTGATATACTAATCAACTTTCATAATTATTCTAATTACGTCATTCATAATTTTTTTTGTCTCAATTAGGTTACTCATAATTTTTTTAATTTATCTTATTTAAGTCACTCATAAAATTTTTTATCTCAATCAGGTCACTCATAATTTTTTTTATCTCAATCAGGTTGTTAAAGTTTCAGAATTGTTCTAATAAAATCATTCAAAAATTATATAATATCTTTAAAAAAATAAAATATTTAAAAATTAATAATATTTATAAAAAAACTAAATTATTTAAAAGAAACAGTGAATTATATAAAAAATATGAATGTTCTTATTAGATCATTTCTAAGACTTTAATAACCTGATTGGAAAAAAATATTAGTGATCTGAATTCTGAATGAAACATATAAAAATATAAGAGACTTAATTAAAACACTTATAAAAAAAACTGATTATGCATGTATGGAAAAGCTATTCTATAAAGTTTTTTCAAAAATATTACATGCTCTTACAAAGTGATATATCATAAAAAGAAACTGATTGTGCATATATGAAAAGCTATTTAAAGTATTTCTAGAACAAAAATATTATAAGCGATTAAGATAACAATAATAGTTTATGTTCAGAAAAGTTGGATGATATTCTGTTCCAACATCGATTTGGATGGTTAATTAGGATTGGACCCCACGCGTTGCCGGGGGGTCATTTTGTAACGTCATGGAAATCATATTAGCATAAAAGAGTAAGAAATAAATAATATGTTTTCCGGTATTAAAATATTATAACTATGTTAAACACTAAAACATAAGAGTACACGATGTCACATATATAACCCGCACTCCTCGACGGGCGGAAATAATTAGAAAAATAACAAAAATGCTAACCATATTGGCACAAAAGAGTAAGAACTCATTAACATGTTTTCTATATCAAAACATTATAACTATGTTAAACACTTAAACATAAGAGTAAATCGATGTTACATATATAACCTGCACTCCGATGTTACATATATAAACCGCACTCCGCGGCGAGCGGAAACAATTAGAAAAATAACAAAAATGTGAAAAATTGTTTCTCAACGGGGTTGCAATCCTTTTTAAATAACAAACGTACAGATCGTGACGATAATCTTTAAAAAAAAGAATAACCAAAAGACAATCCAAAATTAACATTTCAAACACAGTTTGTTAAACATTGTAATTTTTAAATGATTGTTGAGTTAAACTAAAAAAATTATTAATTTTTTAAAAACTATTTACTTAAAATGACAATCAAAATTAAGCATCAGTTTATTGTTTTTCTTTTTGGCCCTTCTTTTGAAAGGAGTGTGGGCTAGGACATTCAAGCAAATTAACTTTTATGATCAAAATTTGAAACTCTCTAACCTTCTTGTAGATACGGACATCCATAAATAATATATATTATAATGGGTCCTAATCTCTAAATATTTAAAAATTTCCTTTCAGAATACTTCTCATTTAGATGTTTTTTTTTTTAATTTCTAATCCCTACTACATAACTTAATTTTCAAAAACTATCACGCTAACTTATTTAGTTTTATAAAATGCCATTTCTTAAGAGAAATTGTTGTTATAAGTGGAGAGAGATTCCCTTATGGACATGTGTTTATACGGAAAAACTATCGTGCTTTCATCACATCACGTTACACTATACAAACTTATTTTTATTAATAAATATAATTTAATACATAAACTAAAAAATATTAACATAAACTAAAAATGTTAACATAAACTAAAAATGTTAACATAAACATTCCAATGGCTATATTTTCAACTTTATAAATACCACCACATCACTCAACACTCTAAAAAACTCATTATGACATCTCCTCACCAACCTATTCTTCTTCTTTTTTTCAGTATGTTATTTACTACTACCTTATAGTATATGTTTTCTAATTGAAAAGGACTATCGACTTAAATACGTTCAAATGTTTGAATAAAAGGAGCAGTTTGGTTCAACATATAGGAAAAAAAATGTTCACCAAATAACTTGAAATTGGAGTGTCACACTCATAAAGTCATTAGTTCAATACACGGTGGAGGTTTGCATTGACATGATCAATTATTCCAACTCACAAGTCCTGTTATTCAATAAATCACATTAATATATTATCCTTACTAGCTTTAATAAACTCGTATATTACACGAGTTGAATAAATAAAATATTAATATAATAAAATTTATTAATTATAAAATATTCTAAGATATGATATGACCGACTATAACTAATAAAACTACGATATCATTTTTTTTAAAATTTTATTTTAAATTATTTTCAAAAAAAAATTAATTATAACTCCCAAATTTAATGATGTGTTGTGGCACATTTTTGAATTTTGTTACGCATGTTGCTCCGGTGATACTAATGTTGTTAAACATATAAAAAAAGCATGAAAATGATGCGTTTTGGTTTTGATTTTACTTTTTTTATGTCTATTTTCTTTTTAGGTTTTGATTTTACTTTTTTTTCTTTTATATGTGTCTGTTTTTCTTTTACTTTTTCTATATATACTTTTATTAAATTTAAATAAAATAATCATTCAATTTTTTCTTTTACATAGAAAAAGTAAAAGAAAATAAAATTTAAAAAAAAAACAAACCATCAATTCTTAAAACACATACATTATTTTAATTTTATTTTTGTTAATTCTTTAAACATATTTCCTTTTGTAAGACCATCCATCAAAAATTTTCTGAAGTTAGAGTATTTTATATACATAAAAACGACAAAATGCCGTCTCAAATTCAAAAATTAAAAAACTTCATTCTGAAAACAACAATCACCAATAATCAACGTTACATCTCCGTATACAAAAACAATTGCTAAAGTTTTAAACAATTACAATGCCCAAAAGTCAATATGTTAAAAATCGTTTCTCAAATATAACTTTTCTTTAACTAATTCTATGTGATAAACGATTGGTTCTTTTTTAGAAATTTTTTTCAGGTTTTAGATCAACATGATTACATATATTTAACACATAAAAGAGTACAATAATTGAAAACAAGCAAACATAATTTTAGATGAAGAAAACAATAGAAAATAAGATTCAAGTAGAACAAGAGTTTATTAGACATAAGCATAGACACGAATCTTTTTAGACATAGGTTGGATAACTTGTTGAAGGTGTGTTTTTTAACCTTATGCTAAACGGCTTTCATAATGGTAATCAATAGAACCAACATCAAGTTCCCTTAAAGTTTTAAAAGAGTATAAAGACGGAATCACATCATTATATATTCATTGAACTATTTAAAATACATTACGAATACAAAGTAAACCTATTGTGAATGCTTTTAATTGAAACTAATGTTAAAACTATTAGACTATCAGTGAAATAAATGAACTATTTAATTAAAACCGTTATTTTCATCAAACATTAGAAACTAAAATAATAGTTTACTCTAATAATATTTAATCAAATTAAAACAAAATGAAAGAGCTAAATAAGTTTCATTTCTAGTGTAACCAAACAGAAAGTCAAAGTCATGCTAGTTTTATATGAACCGGGCCACCTAAAAGGCCCACCTAAGTGGCACAATAAAGCCCAATTCGTCAAACTGTCCATACTCAGGCCCATAACGTAGGGTTGTCGGCGTTTAATTTTAGGGTTTCTACACATCTTTATATCTTGCGTCTTCTTCTCCTCTGTTTTCATCATTTCTGTTTTACTTTCAATAATCCTCATCTTGTAAGAATTCGTCATCTTTTATAATCGCCTTTGTTGTTTTTCGATTGCATATTCTTTTTCAATTTTCTATAATCACTATGAAGTTTTTGTTGTTGTTATTGTTGCTGCATCATCTGTTATATATATATATATATGTGTGTGTGTGTGTTCGAAGTTTGGATGATCTGAAGGGGATGTGATGAGGAACAATTGGTCCGTGTTTCAGATAAATCGTGACTGAAAAAACTTTACCAAACTCTGATCTTCATCAGATCTAATTTTTTAATTTTGGAACAAATATTTTTATGATATTGAAATCTGTAGTTTCTGATAATGGGGGCTCGATGATCGAATGCCATTTCAGGCAATATACGCTATTCCGATTGTTCAAATGACCGGAAAATACATTTGAATGAGAGCTCTTTTAACCTAAAATTTATGATTTTTTGGTCTTTTGGTTTTTTCTTTAACATAATTCACACACATGTCTAAATTTGTCAACTCAATCTTCCACATTTTGATCGTCTCCGCAACGATGAAATATGAATAATTCACATGTCAGACTTCAGAGGTTTTTTAGTCGAAACCTATGAGAATGAAATTTCATATTATCTGAGCGCATCTAAAATTTTAAAGCTGTATAAATGTAACGAAGTAGGACATAAAAATGAAACGAAGTAACTGTAATTGTGTTTAATGAAAAACCATAAAAATAAGTGAAAACTTCCATCTTCTAACGATTGTATGATTAAAGAACTTGCGATGCATGTTTATAATTTGATGCCTAATAGTAATTATTTGTTTGTCTGAAAGAAAAAAACAATGAAAAATGAGCAACATTCACTAAAAGGTTTTTAGCTCAAACAAAATTTGGAAAATATATCCATAAGAATGCAACGGAAAAGATATTCACAAGAATGTAATGGTTTAACTAGATAGCATTAAAAAAATGTTCCATTTTAAAAAAATCTGTAGTTTTTGGATAAGAAAAACACAAAAACTTTGATATAAGAGCATTCACAGTCCATTTCTTATCTTTATCCATATAATTACACTAAAAATCACTACTTCTTCTCTCTTCTTTCAATTAAATAATATATTTTTATACCTTTTTCATTACCTTTTCTCTCTCCTTCACTCACAACCACTTTCAAAAATATTAAAAATAAGGATTGTACAGTGATTCTTTAAATATACCAATCCACAATAACATTTTCTCTCTCCTTCACTCACAACCACTCAAAATCATTCCATATAATATACCAAACACACTCACATGATTATAGGGCACGGGTTGTGAATGCTCTAAAGCCTTAAACAATTTATCATCATTGTTAACTAGAACTAAAAATTTTCTGTGTTATGACTTGTTTGCATATTAACTTTCTTCAAATTTTATATAAAAAGCAATTGTAAATTTTTTTTAAATTTGTTACGTTTGTTACGTCCATTCACTTTAGGGATCAAGTTTGTTTCGATTAGACCAACTATTGGACCAATGTTGTAATTTTTGAGAGTTAATGATCAAAAGTGAAATCATGTCTAACCATAGGGACCATCCGTGTAATTAAATTTAAAATATGTGGTCAAAACTTAAACGTTTCTTAAACTCAAAATTGAACATAAAAATTTGCATAACTAAAATATTTAAGTTCAAAGATACATATGCAGCACTTGACTGCATCAATTGTTATTATTAAATAAGATTTCTATGTTTGCTCGATGCTTTTTTTTCACAAAAACTTAATGTTATCTTATATTAACATACCTGCTACTCTGCTAGTGATTTTAAAACAACCAATGGCTTACTTGCCTTGTTCAATTGTTTTTACCTCATCCCGATTCCACGCTTTTCGATTGCTACGTTGCAGCCCAGCCGAAAAAACAATCTGATTCGCGATTCTGTTTTATTTTGGCAGCCCCAGTGTAGCCCATTATTCAGAACGAGCCCATTACTTCAGCCCCTCTGACGAAGTCAGTTTATCGATCTCCAATTATACCTCAGACTAATAGTCAAGGTCACATTGGAGACCGATGGAAATAAAAGGGCAAAAACTGGGGCGGTCTTTGCTTTACTAATTTGTACAGGTCTTTACTTTGTCTCGTTTATCACCGGTCCAATGATGCCCTTGAACGACTATCATTGTTACATTCAAGAAAAAAAATTACCATCAACATTTGATTTTATAATATTAAACATCATTTTGGGAATCAGTTAACAAGAAAGTGTTCGTCAAATGTTTCTGCTGGTTGCAAAATGCATATCAATTTTTAGTAGATTTATATTGCAAGAAGAAAAGGTATATAGTATTCATGTTATGAAGACATACATATTAGGCTATTTGTTGTGGATGTGCTCTATTAGTGGGTCTATCCACGTGGATGCCACCTTGATCGCACACACCGCCTTGATCGCACACACCGCAATAGGGTGGCGCGATTGGGGGCGTGCGTAGGCTCGTGGCTGAGGTGAATGTTGAAAAGGTGAGGGTTTCAAAAAAATAGCTGTTAAGACTCATTAAATAAAAAAAAATTATTCTTAATCAAGAACCGGCAGATACATGGAAATCTTCCTCATGAATTTGTCGAGCATTTGTGGGCTATACGAGCAAATGCTCTCGTATTAGTATTTGTATTGTTTTTAAAAAAATTAATTAATGTGTTTTTTTATGTTTTTAATGAATTTTATTTGATCATTATGTTTAATTTTATGTTATTGTTTTACGTTTTAAAAAAATAAAGAAATTAAAAAATTCGTTAGAGGTCGTGATTACCTGATCCATAACAAGGTCGGATTTTAGAAAAAAATTAGTTAATTATGTATTACTTTTTTGGAATTTTGCATAACTACAAATCCCCGCCTGTAATTTGTGTTTTTCAGTTAGTCATTTACCATATTAAAAAAACGATAAAAATAAATTAGCAGGTAAATGAACAATACGTTACGTCACAAGCCCTTTTGGATAACAAAACCAATATTCTTTTTTTTTCTCTACTTCGGTTTTAAACTAGTATCACATCAATAGGCAATTAAATAAAATAAAAGGTGGCCTCTAGAATTCTTTCAATAATTTTTTGGATTCTTTTTTAGCTTTTGCATTTTGTTTGAATCCTTTGAGTCAAATAAAACGACAGACAGTTTATTTGTTATTAATTTGGTTGAAAGTGACGTTTGGATTATTCATTGGCTCCTTGTAAAACAATTTAGAAAAAGGGGTGTCGACATTCTCTTCCAAAGCGGTAGGTTTCATTCTCTCAAGTTTAATTGAAAGCAACTTTTGTTAGAATTTTTAAAGTTTACATAAGAGTTGTGCTTAATAATCCAAGCATTTATAAATAAAGGTAGATACAAGTATCACTGTTTTAGACAATTTTTACATAAGTCATGACTCATGAACCCAAGGATAAGTTTGATGACCTTGATCATGCATAAAAAAATTTCTGAACTCAAATACTGTTAACGTTCTAAAGTTGTTTAGGTTGCAGATTAGAAAAACATTTTAGACTTAATTATGTTTGATTAAAAGAAATTTTTGGATAGTGACTCACTAGGAAGCCTCCACTAGGTAGAAAAATACAAAGGTGTGAACTTTGGATGTGTAAACTTGACTAGTCAAGGTTGGATGTTACATAAACTGTTCATTAGTTTGATATTGCTTACCTTTCTAGATATTAAACCAGCAAGTCTATCTTAGATGTGGTAGTTGTTCTTGTACTAGGCATCTCACTTTAGATGCTTTGTACATCTCTTAAAAGTAGTATCAGTATTATGAACAGTTCTTAAGTCGGGTTGCAATTCAAGATGTTACAAAGTGTAGATCGAAACGCATAAGGACACTTAATATAGGTTGCAATTAAGGATCACTAAATTTAAAACATGCTCGGCTAAAAAAGAGTTAGAGAGTGGGTTTTTGAGAGATGTGTTCTTCTAGACTAATGGGTGAATCAGGTTACTAGTGTTATATGTGTTCGTAGGACACGAGTGATATTTATAAATGGATTTACCCGGACAACGACTTATAGTATATATATTGAAATAAATATAAGTGAAATTTTATCGTACCAGATAGATTCGTCGAATCGCACCCAATTGAATATAACCTCAATTTCAACCCTAACTATAGGCTTAATATGCAAATTACCTTAAAACAAGCACGTGCTGTTGAGGTTCACGTCCCATGCCATTAAAAAACATACCGCACGCATTACACATAGGGTTAATTCAATTCCTCATAAGTTACTTGGGATAAACTAGTTAAAACTTTATAATGATTTTGAGTTTGATTGAGCATAAGTTTAGATTCCAGCTCAATAATAAATTTAAGATCTGAGTTTTACATATAAAATTTAACTAATTGCTAAGCTAAACAAGCTTAATATATATATATATATATATA
>BJCO01364630.1:0-14501 GCA_018326465.1 Flaveria floridana
CCTACACGTATAAATGAATTTAATCAATTTTTGGAACCTAAGCTATTGTTGACTTGAGCATATTGTTTTCATCTACATAGGATATAGATTTCAAAATCATATCTCTTTTCTCATTAAAAATATAATCATCAATAATATCAGGTTCTAGGTGTTTGTCCTGGACCATCTATTCTTGAATTAGTTTAATCAATGTTGCAACAATTTCTTCAATGTATTTTGCATAGGATGGAGATTGCTCTCATCATAATTTTGAGATTTCTTATTTGAATTTCCTTTATTCAAATCAGATTTTATCTGAACATTTTGTTAAGAAACAAAAGTATTTGAATGATTTGTATTCTTATCAAAACTTGCATTTAAAAAGAATTATTTTCTATTATGTGAAATAAAATTATGAAATCTTTGTTTGTTTTTTGATTTAGTGAATGCAATATGTAGCCTTATGATTTGGCTTTCCACAAACATAACAACAAGGTTCATGGTACGCATTATGCACTCTTGTATTTCCCTCAGACTATTTATTATAAGCACCAAAGCTACTGTGCTTCAAGAAAGGATCAATCGATAAAGAAAATTACCTCAATTCTTTCTGATTTAGCTTGAAATATTTTTATACAAAAGAAGAAAACAAGAGACTGTTAAAGAATTACAAGGCCAAAGAAATACCAAAGCTAAAACCTTTTCAGCTTTAACCTAATCTACACACATCTTGTTTCGGGGTTGGTATTAATACGAATTTTATTTTTAAACAAACGAGCATTCGTTTCTTTAAAAGCATAATCTTCCTTATCTATATTTCCTTTTGAAACAAATCTGTTCTTCAAATCAATTTTCATGTCAAATGGTGATGTTGTAATATTTTTTCTTCATTTTCTTTTTGAATGATCTTTGCTTTTGTTTTATGTTGTTTGTTTGAAACTTTTGAAAAAGCATTTGCAAAAACAGAAATATCAGACTTTTCATTTATAAATAGTGATGATTTAAAAGATTATTTTTCAGTACAATTTATATTATCATTATCAACGAAAACTATTCTATCATTACTTTCCACTCTTCAACCACACCATCTATCTTCACACTTTCTACAAAAGAGTTATCATCACGAAGTTTAATTTTGGTTTTTATGATTGTATCAATAGTCAATAAAATGTTAACTGAAGATTTTAAGTCACAAGTTGGTTGAAATCCCAAATCATAGTCCACTTTTTCACCAGTTGTTGTAATTGATGAAGGTAAACATGCATACTCATGATTAATTGGTGTTGCAATTTTTAAAACTCCGACTCAACTTTTACCACCATTAATCTTTTGAGTCATTTGTGACTTGATTATTCCTTCAACTATGTTTGAATATAACTTCTTACCCGTTAGTATTCAACACAAGAGTTCACTGTTAAGTTTGTTATTTCCAAAGCTAGATCATTATTACGTGATGTTAAATCGTTATTTAAAATTTTTATCATGAAGATTTAATTTTGATTGATAAATTGATTTGTTTAAACCTTCTTGATTTTCTTTAAAAACCTTACCATCTATTTTATATTTTTGTGTGATAACCCTATAATTCCAGGTTAGAAAACAATTAATGTTATCATTCTCTCTATATATATTATATTTACCTTACATGTATACATTAGTTTAATGAGTAAATTAGGTGTATGTATACTATACATGCATGTATTATTTACGTGTGCATGCATGTATATATATCTAGATAAACCATTACCATATATATTATTAATCTTTTCATATAAACACTTCCACATTAATAAAGTAACCATATAAGTATGTTAATGTGCATGCATGCATTTTACGTATGCATGTATGTATATATATCTACAAATCATGATACACACACACACACATATATATATATATACATATATATATATATATATATATATATATAAATTAAGTTTAATCAAACACTATCAAACAAGATTTCATCAAACCATTAAAACATAACAAAAACAAATCAAATTTTAACCATCTACACACCAAAACAAACACAACCAAAAATCTCATCTCGGTTCATTAATATGTTAAGCCACCCGATTAACAGCCTAAAACCATTAGCTAATCCTAGACTAATCACTAACTACCACCATAACCCTTGGCCACCTTCACAACACCTCAAAAACGCCACCTTATAAAACATGGACACTAAGCATACTTCATTATGTGACACCTCTCAACCTAATGGATTACTAACCAAGGCTATAAGCCATACCTCACAATCCTAAGCTTAGACTAATGATGGCAACTCCACCTTCATTAACACTTCGGTTTTTGGCTCTCAACCGCCACCATGATCACCTCTGGATCTCTCTCTCTCTTCTCGGATCATTGTCCACAACTGCCACCTCCAATCTCTTAGTTCTCTTGCCTCTCGGTTAAAGAACACCGCCAAGACCACCATTTCTATCGCCCACCACCACACATCCACATCACCTTCCATCCCTCAATCTCTCTACACTCACAACCACCATCATCCGAAACCATCACCACCATACAACACCACCTTCTCGGTCCTTATAAACACAAACCACTACAACCACCAACACCACCGTCATCACTCACCACCCCAGTATCACTCAACTCTCGGCCTCCATACACTCACCACCATCACCATCTGAAATCACCACCATTCTCATAACTCTCTCTTTCGATTTCAATATCACCATTATACACCATCATCATCCAAGCATCTACCACCTTCATTCACAAGTATTCACTCTCAAGGATCAAGGACTATTATTTCAAGACTTTAAACATCAAGATTCAGGAAGCTAATCACCACACTTCATCATCCTCTCAATCAAACAAGGTTAGAAAACCTTGATTATGTAACTACAAGAAGTATGTGTTTAAACAAACACATACATGATCATCATCAAATAAAACCCACAACCATGTGTTATTTATTTTAAAATTCAATAAGAAACCAGTAAAAAGAATTGAGAAAAATAATGATGTTAAATCAAAGAAGGATTGAACAAGAAAAGTTACTAACAAAATCAATTAAAGTCTTAGTATTTTGCAAAAAAAAATCAGAATAAATACTTAAATAATTGTAATTGTGGGAATAAATTCAGAAGTATGTCTAGAAATACTAGAAATATCTATCTGCAAATTTTAGTATATTAAAATTGAGTAAATTAATTTATGTGATTTAAATAAAGGAAAAATAAGAAAAATATTAAGTGGGAGAAACAAACCCAGTAAAAATCTGGATAAGTTATAGAATGATTATTATATGATATAGAAGCTCCAGAATAAATTTTATGACTAAATTCCTTAATATGACTGAGATTTTTATTTTATTATGATCTGTAATGGAAAAATAGGAAGAAATATCTAAACTATGAAATAAATTATGAAACATTCACATTGAACATGATGTTCTAGACTTAATAATATATGTAAATTTCATAAGTTTTGAAGATACGTAACTATTTTTCTTGAATTTTGGTAATTTTGGAAAATTTACACTAAATTATTTGCTATGAATTAAAAACCATCACATTTATGGGATATAGTGGACCACAAAATAAATGTTCTGGAGAAATTTGGAAATTTTTAATAATAGTTGCTATTTGTACCTATTTATGTTAAGTTTGTATTAATTCTAGAAAAATATCTGAATTTAGTTCATAGCTAGAATTTTTATATGATTATTAATAATTTTTGATGATATTGTTATTAAACTTTTGAAAATTTTGAGAAATCATAATTACTGTTTTAGAATATTGACTGAGGTACTGAAAATTTTAAAGAAATATATTCCTAACATATAATTAATTTTATAGGTTATCGTTGGAATTGAGTTGATATTCATAGCCCTGTTTTTATAATGAGTTTTGGGGGAAAACATATTTTTTTGTGTTTGATGCAAGTAAATAAGACTTTTTGAGATAATCTGTCATATTGCCGTAAGATACAACCATCGATTCGGATGTGGAATCGTTTGATAATATTAGTAGCGCTACTTAGGAAAATATTTTATGCACCAACAGGATGAGTGTTGTGTTGCTATATTATCTGATTTTGTGATTTATATTTGTGACAGTTATGAGTCACCTAACATATAAGTAGGTTTGGTTGTAATCTTATTTATGTTGCATCAATATGTTTTGTTTGGTTATTAAACCTATGTTTCTCACCAACATTATGTTGATAGTTTTTAGTATGCGTTTTCAGGAGAACAAAATAAGTAACAGTGTTATGTTCTCATTCGATGTGTACAACGGTTGGGGCGAAGTGATTGGGAAGACATGTGTAAAAATAACTATTAAAGTATTCAAGCCTTGTATAATGGTGGATGCTCACATCCACTATTACTGAAGAAATATGAAGCAGTTAAAGATTTTGTGATTAGGTTACATGTATTAGTCTTTAATTAAACAAATTTTGTAAACTTAATGTAATCTAAGGACTTACTAATATATGTGATATTATGTTATCATGTTTAATTGCTATTATGATTGTTTATTTATAATCAATGTGTTTTGAGCCAAAAGGGGTCACATCCAAGCATTTCACGCTTCCACTGAGATGTGACATTTTGAGCTTGATGTTAAAGTTTTTAGACTTCAAACATCAAGTTCTCATTATGAACTTTGTATCTTTGAACCAATTCAACACAAGAATTTGAACAAAAATTTATATATACCTCATTTGTTTCTTCAGACTTTGCAGATTCTGCAGTCACTGTTTTCACCATAAATGCCTTCAACACTACTTTTTTCTCACCACTTGCTTTTCTTACTACAGTTGTTGGAGTGAGCTCGACAACATTAATAACTTGTGTATGAGCAGGTGCTGGAGTCTTCTTAACAACAATGACTTTCTTCTTATTAGTAGCTCGAGTGTTCTCAACAACATTTTCTTTACTTCGTTCTTTAACATCTTCAATCTTCATTTCTTATGGTGGAGTGATCTCCAAAGCAGATTCAATAATCATATTCACATCATCCTTAATTATCTTTTCTTTAGAAAACACACCCTCAAGTAGATCACTAAATACAAATTCAATAAACAAATATTCTTTAACTTTTTCTTCACCAACTTTTATCTTTGCTTACAAAGCTGTAGATAATTTGATATCCAAGATCTTTATTTGGTATGACCAATCATAATCTCCATTGGTGTGAGTTACTAAAGCTTTGATGTTTGAAGAACTTCCTTTATCACTTTTGGCTTTACCCTCGACTATCACCATTTTCTTACTATTATCACACTAATTTTTCTTTGATTCTATGCATCCCCTAGAAAAATGCATGGGTTTATCACAGTTGTAACACCTTAAATTTGTCTTATCAAATCTGATATTGCTAGAGTTGGTTTCCCCAAATATTTTTCTACCTATTTGCATTGAAAAGTTCTTTGCCCTGTATACCACTATTGTGATTTGGTATTTAACATCATTTTCTTCAACATCGTCCATGTTCACTTTTTGTTGTAGGTTAACTTGCTACAAGTCATCAACCAGAATGTTTGATGCATTCAATCTTTTAGCCATAAACGCTTCATAACTAGACATGAATGTTGTAAATAAGGCAAGATGTTCTTCAATAATTTGAATTGTTTGCTTGGATGGGTTGGAGTTGGCAACAAATGCTTGTTGAGTATGATGTGAGGGTTGACTGGATGGATAAGAGTGATTTTGTTATTGAGAGGATATATGTTGAGACAACATGGAAGGGAATTAATTTTAATTAGGGACTTGGAAACGAGGGACAGACGTCTCTTTAACCAGTAGGAGTAATGGGGTTTGCTACCTATTGTTGCTGACACAGTTGTGAGTAGCTCATATAGTAATTAGGATTACTTGCCATCATAGCATAGAATGCAGTTTCTTAAGCTCCTATTATGTTTAAGTGAGTTTAAGCTTTTTGTTTAGCATCCAGTTCATAAGATTTGATTGTAAAAATCAGATCACTAAGAGATAAGGTAAACAAATCTTTGGTTCTCTTGATTATAGTGCAGCTGTTGTTCTAACTGTAAGGTAATTAATTTAATAGCTTCTTGTTGACAGCTATATTCTCCAATACTAATCCTGTACTTTTCATCTTAGTGATCAGTTTTACAAATCTTGACATTTATGCTTCCAAAGTCTCCCCAAGTACATGATTAAACATGTTGAATTCTTGATTCAACAAATCTTTCTGACTTTCCATCATATCATTATTTCCCATAATATGTTCCTTCATGGCATCCCATAAGATTTTGGCTCCTCTTAATTCTTTGAGTTTATGTGATATCTCAGTAGTTAGAGCCATAGTGATCGCAACATAAGCTTTGTCATCGAGTTCAAGATTTTTCCTGTCCTCTTCATCTCACAAATGTTCGGGTTTCAGAACCATCTCTCCTTGGTCACTGAATACACAAGAACATACGGTTCGTATTTGATTGACCGGAACATCCTTGTTTTGGTGTATATGACATGGTTCGTAAAGCGGTAAACCCAATCTGCATAGTCAACTTCACTGAGAAGTCTTGGAAATTTGGTGTTTGTACCAATCTTATTATCATCGTTTAGTATACCAGTAATATTCTTCAAAATTTCCATTGTTGAAAATCAAAAGTCAAACTTTTTCATAAATTCATAGAAACTGAAGTTCTCACACAAAACAAAAACTTTAAAACTTTACGCGTAGACTTTTTGCACGGAAAGATTTGTAAACAACTTTTACGGAATGTTAAGGTGCTCGCGCGAATGGAATTTTCTTGAAACAAATTTTACGACTTTAGAGTTCTTGCGCGAATATCAACTTCTCGCGTGCGAATATTGTTTTATCACAAAATAAGTTTAGTGCCATTTCAAAGTTTGCAGCCTCAATCTTATCACCAATTTGTCAAAAATTAAGTGATTAAGCCTAACATTAATAATTTAACTTTAAATTTGATCCTAACTGTCTCTAATTGATTCAATTAAATCCAATTAAACCATGTAATCAACTTCACTTTGTCAAATGCTCTTGTTTCAGATTATAATACCTTCAAATTGACCACAAAAGCATAAATCAATGCAATCTTCAAGAAGAAATCAGATTTGTAGCTCAAAAACTCCTCAAAACTCTTCAATCTCCAATCCAATCTATCTAGAGCACTCATGGCTCTGATACTAATTGTAAGGACCTTGAAATCCAATACAGATCGATCTCGTGAGGAGAATACAGAATATAATCGCTTACGGAATAGTAACTCGGATGATTAAAGAACAATATGAAGAAAATTCAAGCAACACAAGTAAATAAACTTTGATTTATATTGCTCTCTAATGAACTGATTACACAAGCTTTGCATAAATCCGGATTAATTACAAATACATTAAAAGCAATCTATTTATGCTAAACACAAATGGTCTCGTACAAGAAGTAAGTTCTCACAGGGATCAAAATGTCTCACGCGACTTGCTGATCTTCAATATCTTCGTTTGATTTTCCGATCGTCCAGGTTCAATCCCTACACCCTTTTTATCTATTATTTTCAAATCAAACTCTTGTGGAAGTAATACCCTAATCAACTTAGGGTTAGTATCCTTCATTTCCATCAAGTACCTTAAAACACTATGATCCGAGTATTTGATGACCTTGCGTCCCTAAATGTAAGGCTTGAACTTATCAAGAACATGCACAACTACAAGTAATTCTTTTATAGTAGTTGTGTTATTCAATTTATCACCATCTAAAGTCTATACAATAGAAAGAGAAGAGAAAGAATAAACAGATTGCCTACTTTATTGTTACATTGAACAAAGGAAAGGAAAAAGGAGCGGCAAGCTTGGTTGCTTTCTTGCATCGCATGATAGAAAATAAAATAGTTACTTAATCGTATTTTGTTTAAGTTTTGATTGGGTTTAATTATCCTTAGTTTTTTCACCAAACAATGGTTAATGCTGGGTTATAGTTATGAGTTCTAGTTTATATCACTAGATAGTTGGTTGTCACTTAATATTACTTCTCATTTAATATAAATTTAGGAATTGATTAGGAATATCATTGTTAAAGGGGTTGTGTTGCAGTTAATACGTCTAAGAGTTGTTTTTATAAACTTTATTAGTTTGAAGGCCAGGTGGTGTAAATCTAAAGTTAGTTGTCAATGAGTTGTTATAAAATTATTGGTGGTTGAATTAAGATGGCTTTTTGTTCTTGTTAGGAAGCTCATGATTGTCATGCTCTTGTAATTCAGTTCAAGTTTGTTTATTAAGTAGATCAAGATCTAATAAATGATTCTCTATATTCACTGTGATTGATTATTTTTGTCATTGTAGTTTCGTGTTTTATTTAGTTTTAAAGTTCTACAAATGGTATCAGATCCTAGGCTTAGTTATCAATTAAAGATCTTAATTTTAACTAATTTGGAATTTTAGAATGACATGATAGAAGTCGACATAGAGAAATTTAATACGAAGTATAAGTTCAGTCATTATTGATTAAAGATGCGTGCACTTCAGATGCACAGTGGACGGGTTACTTGCTACGATGTCTGACAAGGAGAAGAAAAAGATGACCGAGAAAGCATATAGTGTTAGTGTTATCATGTTGAGTGTGAGAGACAGAGTTCTTAGGCAAGTTTAAAGGAGACCTTTATTGTTGGTGTTTGGTTAAAAGTTAATATAAGACGTAGTATCTTGGAAATAGGTTGTATCAAAAGAAACATTTGTATGTCTTCCAAATGAACCCAGTGAGGTCTTTAAAAGATCATGTTGATGAGTTTAATAAACTTATCTTGAATCTAGAGAACGTTAAGGTAATAATTGAAGATGAAGATAGAGCAATTATATTCTTAACCTCACTACCGTAGGTTTATGAACATTTTGTTGATGCATTGATGTTTGGAAGAGATACACCATAGATGGATGAAGTTCTAGCAGCCATTACTTCAAAATAATTGAAAAAGAAGCTATAGTGAAGGATGAGGGATCAGATTGTCTTGTTACAAGAGGCTAAATTGATTCAAGAAATTTGAAGTTCAAGAATACATCAAGGTCAATATCTAAGGGAAAAAAGAGATCTTGCATCGCCTTTGTAATTTCCACATATTTTATACATCTTTAATTTTGATAAAGTTTCAATTTCACACTAAAACAATTCTTTGTGGGGTACATAAAAATAGGTGCAAATTTCAAATTGGATACATGTGAAAGATAATCATGTTTCTTACCATATAAGGTTTTCTATCTCATGATAGCTCACTGCAAATATAAGTTACGTACAAGAAATGTTATGTTGGCAAATAGTCACACGTATTACAGCAATGCTATGAGGATTCTGACGTTTCTTTATTTAAAAGGCAATCTTTCTATCGAGGATCCACCTCCGTGACAGTTAACTGGTTTATTGAACCTGATGGATTAGTACTTGTAGAGAAATTACCAAAAAATAATTCGTTTTCCATGAAGTATGCTGGCTGCTTAGGTTGTGGCAATGCATGTTCACCATCTAACATCATAATTACCGATGACATGTTTGGCCTGTCTGCTGCATTTTGTTGTACGCATAGTAAACCAACTTCGATTGCTCTTAAAACTTCAGGTGGTTGACAAGATTCAGCTAACTTTGCATCCATTAAGTCCATTGATCTACCTTCATTATAAAGATTCCATGCCTGAAAAGAATGTACAATTTAATACTTAGTAGGTTATAGTTTAATTACATGATTAGTTGTAAAACCAAAGGTGTAGTTTTTTACTAGTGAACTTACATATCCCATAAGATTATTACCATGCTCTCGCTGTGTGAACCCCCTATTTCTCTTCCCACTCACAATCTCCAACACTAAGACACCAAAGCTAAACACATCTGATTTCATCGAGAAGATACCATCTAATGCATATTCAGGAGATATGTAACCACTGCACAGAGTATTATGCTTTTATGACATATTTAAATAACTAATGACAAATGAAGAATGTATAGTTCGCTCGTGTTTCTTACTATGTGCCAACAACCCTTTCCGTGTTTCCTTGGCTCTCGTTTCCTCCAAAACTTCTAGCTATGCCAAAGTCTGATATCTTGGGGTTCATATCATGATCAAGTAAAATGTTACTAGCTTTAAGATCTCTATGGATGATCCTTAATCTCGAATCTTGATGCAGGTAAACAAGTCCTCGAGCTATTCCTTTAATGATATTAAAGCGGTTTCCCCATCCAAGCATCATGCTTTTTGCTTTATCTGCCACATTTTGGTTAGTTATTTATGGTTTCTTTACATGAAACATTCCAAACCCTGAGTAGAAAAATAGAAGTTATGTACATAGTGTATAAGATTCTAACCAAAAATAAATAGGTCTAAGCTTTTATTTGACATGTATTCATAGATCAACAACTTTTCATCTCCATGTATGCAACATCCTAGAAGCTTCACGAGATTTCGGTGTTGAAGTTTTGAAATGCACATGACTTCATTCTTGAACTCATCAAGTCCTTGACTAGAACTCTTAGAAAGACGCTTAACTGCGACTTGTTGCCCGTCCTCTAGCACACCCTGAAGAATTACCATTTGCAAAGTGAAATACTATACAAACTACAAACAAGGTTCCTTCCATAATGGATGATTTAGTTAAATCCAGTTATTACCTTATAAACCGATCCAAATCCGCCCTCTCCAAGTTTATTATGAAGTGAAAAATGAGCAGTAGCATTAGCAATTATAGAGAAGGTAAATAGTGGAAGCTCCATGGGGTCTTCACTCCTTTTAGAGACACTCAATATACCCCCTGTCATTAGGCAAAACAAACTTCACAATTGGATGATTCGCTAATAAAAATATCAATTTGTGATGCATATTAGTCTAATTTTTCTTGTCTTTACTATATCAAACAAGTTTCAGAGTGAACATGTGCGCATTTTTACCTTCGTCTATATTTTCCGAATTATTGTTGTTCTTCCTTGCATACCACAAGCATGAAGTGATGAAGCCGACAAGAAGAACTCCCGTAAAGAGTACAGGTAAGATGATTTTAATGTTCGGTCCTCCTTTCTTTGTGGGATTTGATTGAGCCACTATCAACAGAAGTAATTTGTAAGCATGGAACAACAATGCAAAAATAATGTGCTTTTACTCAAAATTATTACCTATTTCAGAGGTAGCCATTCTTACAAAAATATCCCTACCACCCTCGCCTTCACGATATAGTCGGATATCTATAAGCTCACCAAACCAAAGCAAGCAACCCCTTCCTCCAAGAGTAGGGTCTGGATTCGCATAAGCCATGCAAGTACAATTCTCTAAGCAACGCGCTTCACATTCTTTCATATTCATGCTCTTATCATACCAACTATTTTTTTGCGTGTCTGGCAGTTTTACATTTGAATATCTAATAAACGTTTCTGTCCCATTTTTACAATCCAAAGGTGTTCGCCTAACACAACCACCTGACCAATCACCCTTTTGCCATTGTTTTTTGTCTCTTGGCACAAATTTTGTTTCATCCAAGCAAGCACAAGTTTGGTCGGTCATACTAGAGATGCAGTTTCCATACGCGTTACAAATGTTGTATGTATCACAGAGATCTTTAGGGAATGACACACCAAGCTGCCAGTTGTTACTACCCTCTACCCAGCCCCAACTTTCATATTTCCCATAAGAACTCAAGGTAATCCTAAACAAGGAAGTACTGTTTTCAATATTATAAGCAAAGGACACCTCCCTTACGTTAATAATTATATTGTATGTAAAAGTCCAGTTCCTGCTGAACGACGAAATCCCTTTAAGCCGTTGATTTCTCCATAGCTCCCAGCGGAATTTGACCACAGAACCTTGTTTCAGTTTGAAATCAGGATACCCTTGTGTCCCAGCAACCCAGGTGAATTCACCTACAACCGGTTGTTGACCAGCCTTCCACGACGATAGGCGCCATTCCAAGCCTCTTGCATAATCAACACCCAACTTCATTCCAGGAAGCCAGTGTTCAGTTGGGTAATCAAAACTCTGCCAGAGAACCATCTCATGTTGGTCCATCAGGACCAGGTTTCCCGTATCGCGAAGCTTTGCAGTTGCATTCGTTGATTCTGTTGTGGTGTTCGATGACCAGATCACGCCCGTATTGCTGAAAAGGTCAAGAGTTCCTTGATCAGTGACTTTTACCACGAGTGCTGACGCGCTGGCAAGCGGCTGCTCTCGGTTGGCAACCCAAACTAATGTAGTAACCGAGATTTTTTTGTACCGAATACCAAGATATCTGTTGTCAGGGCTACCCGACTCAAAAAATCCTAGTTCGAAAATTCCAGTGTCCGAGATCAAGGTGTCTCCGTCTGTCAAGAAACGCGAATCTGAAATGGTATCGAGTTCAGCAGCGTAGCTGTTATGAAATAAAAGTAACCAAAGAAGAAATGTGGATGCTACCTTCATTGAGATGCTGTTTTTTTTTTTCATGAAATGATATGTGAATCATTATAAATCTAAAGAGACTATAACGTCAAAGATGGGGACCAATTATGAATTATATAATAATTTCATCCAATCTAATGTTTTACGGGTACCGTCGGATGAGTAATGTTGGTGATACGCATTGAATTTGTGGTGTATGAGGATTTTGATTTCAATGCAGAAATTATATATAATTGATTGGATTTTGACATTTTCTGATATATGTTTGACTATGAACAAGTGTTTTTCTTGGTTTTCTATCATGTTGGTTATTATTCCATTACACTATGCTAGAAGAATGAAAACAGTGTTTTTATTATTTAATTTAATTTATATTTTATATTTTATCATATATAATATATGTTTTTCACTAATTTAATTTTCTAATAATTTTACCTTTTTGTAATAACTTTTGTTCATGAGAAAAAATATACAACTGGAATATATGGTTGTGTTTAGTTTTCTTTTCCTAACCTTTTAATATACGTTTTTTTAAAAGAAATTTGTATTCAAAATAGTATTTTTTTATCTTATTTATGATGAAGTGCGGTTTTTATTGTAAAGTGAACTTTTGTGGTTTTATAATGTGGTGAGAGTTATTTTTACCATGGAGTATGTATTACAATTTTATGACGGTCTAATAATCATGGGGACGTTTTTTTGGATATTTTTTTGCTGCGTTAGGGTTTACGTTAAAATGATCTTTGTTGCAACTTGTGAGAAGATTTCCTGCGCAACGCGTGTTGGGGCAGAAACTAGTTTTAGTAATATTGTTTATAGTGTTTTTTTTAACTGATGTTTAGTATAAGCTAAAAATGATTATACATTTACCTATATAGACCCGATAACAACAATTTACATAAAGGTAGACACCGAGCACAACGTTAACTATTACCCTATATATTAAAATTCATGTTTAGTTTAGCTACAGTATCCTACAAGACTTTAAGCATTGTGTGAAAGTCTTTGTTCATAGACTAGAGTGACATGTGGGTAATTGTTACCCAACAAATTGGTTGTTATAAGTACTGTCTACCTTTCTTTATGTTGTTTTTTTTGTCAATCTGGTTACCTCATTCCCATTGTTGTATGTCACCCATTTGTCATGTGTTTATCTGCTTCATTTTGCTTTCACATTAACCTCTGGCAAGTAGCTTTTAACTATTTCATCGACAGTTTAATGATTTGCCTTGCAGTTTTAAAAAATTCGCACTTAATTTGATCATAAACCCGGTCTAGCTTTATAAGTTTCTAGATTATATGTGTCATGCTTGCATCTATGTTTCAATTTTGTCTATTTTGTTGACTCTTTAGTGGTCAAATGTTTTGAAAATTGGGTGAAAGAAGTCATTTGCTTGCTGTTTCATTTGATTGTTAAAGTTGTGTAACGAAGATTATCATTCGCGTGAATTGGAATATTTGATCATTAAATTTGATTGAGTCGAATCTAGTTAATATCATGTAAATATATTCAGATAAAAATAAAAATTAACTTTATCAAAAAGAAGAAAAACATAAATATTTTCCTTTTTATTGGATTAGATATACCTTCCATGATGAGGTGATCGGGAAATAAGTCGCCAACCTGTTGTTGATCGTAACTGTCAGGTGGATAGATGGTTTTTCATCTAGCGAGACTATGAATTAAAAAGAATAATTGGTAACAGAAAGTTCTAATAAGAAATTTGGGAAGGAACACAACGATGTATTTGATGGCTAACACCCAATCAATGTGTATTATTCAAGAAAATTATCTCAAAAGCTTGATTTTAATCCCTACTCAATACATAGTATATATAGCCAATCTAAAACTAATTTGACTATAACTAGGATTCCTATTAATTAATCACATGATAATCCTCTATCACAAATCCTATCATAATCTATATAGGATTCTAGATAATTATCCACTAATTAATTAATTAATAATGTTTGCATTTATCAACTCCTAAATTCTCGAGCTGATGATCTTATCTGCTAGCCACCTCCACGCATGAGCCATGAGATAGACTAGGAAATTCCCAACATTCACCCCTTGAATTTCTGAGTTGTGTAAGGGAGATCTTGAACGCCAAGTAGATCTCGCATCTCCTTGAATTTAATTTTTGCCAGTGCCTTTGTCAATA
>BJCO01364631.1:0-21573 GCA_018326465.1 Flaveria floridana
ATTATTTTTGGTTTTAAAAAAATAACTTTTTAAAAATACCAATTTTAAATATTTCGTATTTAAAAAAAAAGTCTTATGCTTTAAATAAATTTATTATTTTATAAAAAAATTGTTTATTTAGAAATAACATTAATAAATAGATCTCTTTATTAATTTATTAAATCTAAAAAAAATTAAATAGTATTATTAGTAATTAAGGTAATTATTTAATAGGAGAGAGAGGCGGGAAAATTTTAGTTAGAATGATTGTGATGTTGACACGTGTCATCAATTTGAATAAAGTAAAAGAGATCAATGAGTGAAATCAAAACTTTGATTTAAATAATTAGAAATTATCTAGTTATTTAGAATAGATAATTATTAGTTTACCTAGTTGATTATTTAAATAGTGTTTGAGTTGGATTATGATTAGTTTATGTCTACTATATATAGGGTACTTCAATGCTACATGTTTATATATATTTTCGGGTTGATCCAATTGGTTATTCCAACAATTGGTATCAAAGCTAAAGGTCACGATCTTTGTGGAGCCGATCAGAATTCAAGTGTGGAGAAGAAATCAATCCGACTATCAAGGAGATATAGCATCCAAATTCGACCAGAAGGATAAAGATGAAGGAAGGATCGACATGTAAGTTTATTCGTCTATTAGTTATTCTTGATTATCGTAGCCGGAATAAGAAGAAGAATGAGAAGAAAACGGGGCTACCAACAAAATAATGGGCAAAAACGATTTGAGTGGTGGCCATCATGGTAGCAAGTTTAAAAAGAAGGTACGATTGATGTTTTGCTTTGCACGTAGATGGAGTCATAATGCGCTCGAGTTAGAACCAGCTAGTGATCTAAAGGTTGTTTGTTTTTTGATGAAAAAACAATAGCTTGTTTGATTTGGGGAGATTGAAAAACAAGTTAGTAAAAGAGTTTGATTTGATCAATAGCAGGTTAGCAGATGTGATCTATCAAGGCGTCAACCAGGTTTGTTTGTAATTAAACAGTTTTTAAAAGATAGGATCAACATTGGACTTTTCTTCTTGCCAAGGAAAAGAATAGGTGGTTCTCTTTTGGCAAAAGTAATCCAACAGGTGGCACGGGAAACGAAACAACGTGGTGATAGGTTTTCGTTCAGCAGTTGGGTAAAAACAGAAAACAAGGGGCTAGTTTTTTCAGTCGGAGGTCAGTGAGTAGGTGGCTTAAATGATCCAGGAAGAAGTAGAAGTCAAGATGCTGGCTTTGATCCAAATAAATTGTTATCGAAAGTAAGGGTTCAAATCGAGAAGGATCTAGGACATGGCAGTTGAGGTCGGGGTCCAGAAGAGATTGCGGAGATGAGCAGTTTCAAACATAGATGAGAAGTGAAGGTCAATATCTAGATTAAGGGGGTGAATGAAGAATATAAACTTGATATGCTTATAATTGAAGGTTTAATTTAAACAAAGTAAAAGAGGTAAATGAGTGAAACCAAAAGTTTGATTTAAATAATTAAAAATTATCTAGTTATTTAGAATAGATAATTATAAGTTTATCTAGTTGATTATTTAAATAGTGTTTAAGTTGGATTATGATCAGTTTTTGTCTATTATAAATATAGGGTTTTTGTATTCGATTTTCTAAGTCGAGTTCAATAATAATAAACATGTTACATATATTACTCAAATCTTACATGTTTATATATATTTTCGCGTTTATATAATTAGTTATTCCAACATATTATCCCATCGAAAAATAATTAATTCATCGCACCATGCCTTTGAAAGACCACTTGTGGACACCGTTATTGGCGTCCTTCTATATTGCAGTGATAAGTGATAACATTCAACATTGTTTTTATATTTGCAGTCAATGTTCCATCATATTATTTGCCAACCCCTTCCCTCATTTATTCTTCACCACATTGCATTAAAATAATTGTCTATACCTTAAATGAGAATTTTTAAAATTTTAAATCTAAAACATATTAATATGTTATGTGAATCACTTACTCACCCGAACTTAAAATGAAATTTACATTTATTATTTTAGCGTAAATGAGTTTCGATTAGTTTCGGGTTGGTCCCGCGGACACGATTAGCTAAACGGTTCATGTTATTCGTTGCTTGACCCGTTTAGTTAACTTGTTTATTTTTTATTTATATTAAAATGTGTTTTATGTCATTAATTTATCTTGTTGATATTTTATGATAAAAACAAGATTTTGTAACGAAATGCAGCAAAGATTGTATCCCATGCGTTGGAAAGGGAGTCTTTTCGTCCGTATTGGAAACAATATTTTTTTAAGAGAGAAACATAAAATAAGTTGTTTATTAAAAGAAATACATTGGAATGCAAATAAGATAATATGAACGTATTAATAAATAATAATTATATAGATTTTAAAAATAAGATAAATTAGATTTTAATAATCCAAACTATAACCTATTGGTCGATAATAATCGATACTATCAAATTGACCGAAAATAATCTTAACTTTCAGTTTTGCTACCAATGACAATGCTAGTAGCATAATTATTCATTTGTTTACTAGGATTGTCATTGGTAACAAAACTTAAAGTTATAATTATTATCGGTAATTTAATAGTATGGATTATTATCAGTCAATGGATCATAGTTTTAATTATTAAAATTCAATTTGCTTAAAAATAGATATAAATATAGAAGAACTAGTCATTTTAATTTTTTGAAGTTATTAATCAATTGTTTATTTACAAAAGTTTTATCTAATGTATCAATTAAACCATTTTTATTAAAATTATAATATACATGTAAAAGCTTACGTCAAAATGACCAAAATTTACATTAAACCATTTTTAAATAAAATTATAATTTCAAAAGATAAATTTAAAATAACATGAAATAAAATTCATATCGAATTAAATTCAAAGTAATCTTCATTTTCATCTTTATACCCTAATAAAAAAATGTTAAGGGACTTGTGACATCACCATAATCAACCTCAACAAAAATTTTTGTTTCTTTTTCATATTAAATAATTATATTAATTATTAATAATATTATTTATTTTTTTAAACTAAAATAGTTTATAAATAAATTAAGAAATAGTTCTTTTAAAAAAATTTCTAAAACATAAAATATTTTTAAAATTTTAAAATATCTTAAAATTGGGGTATTTAAAAAAGTAATATTTTTACAAACAATAAATAATTAAAATTGTGTGTTATAATAAAAAAATTTTTAAAAATAATATCTTTAAAGCAGTTTTTTATAAAAACAAATGTTTAATTTTTTTGGAAAAAACAAAAAAATCATAAAAATAATTTTTTATAAAAAAAATATTGTTTTATTACTTATAGTCCTTACTCCTATGTAATTTAAATCATATCTTATTTTAAAATATAGTTTTATAATTAATAAAAGTTTATTTTATTTAATATTATATTTTTTCAAGTCGTGTAATACATAGGTTTACTAAAACTAGTCAACTCGTGTAATGCATGGTTTACTAAACTAGTCAACTCGTGTAATACATGATTTATTAAAAGTAGTCAACTCGTGTAATACATGGTTTTACTAAAACTAGTATGTAATATAAAAGTAAAATATTAAACAAAATTAATAAACGTAAGTAACATTATAAAAAACCGCACCTGTCGGTAAACCATCACCAATTTCTACGACAGGCCACTAGGGGCGGACCTAGGTACAAAGGAGGAGGGGCAGCCGTCTCCGAAATTTTTTTTAGTGTTATATGTATCTGAAAATCTCGAATGCTTCCTCTAAACTATGAATCGTCACTTTTACCTCTCATAAAAAAATTTGTGTACGCCACTGTAGGCCACTATGGGAGAAATACATATATAGGTAATATTCATAATATTTATTATATTGTTCGTTTTTAAATCCGGTAACTGGTTTCATTTTCGATTGTGAAAAGATTGAAGCACGTGGTTGAGGTGTCTGTCAAAACAAGATTCAAGTTATTGATACGAACAATGCATTTATTGTGTTTGCAACACTTATAAATTATAATAGATTGGTGAATTGGCGTATAGAATTTGATATCCGTATGACCGTATATCAGTATATGGTTCCGGAACACGCTCTCTAATTTGCAACCACTTATAAGAAACTTTTTATATTAATTTTATCATATATGCACAATAACTAAAAACTCATGATTCATATGTAAAACACGTATGTAATCTAATAAAATAAAACCTTTATGTGTCACACGGTATGTTCATGTTATCATCGCTTATAATTATCTATATGTTATCATCATAATAAATTATAATTTTGATAATTATATTGAATTTAAAAAATTTTCTTAATAATTCTCTTCTAATATCATACTAATCAAGAA
This sequence comes from Flaveria floridana, assembly GCA_018326465.1. Classification (NCBI taxonomy): domain Eukaryota; kingdom Viridiplantae; phylum Streptophyta; class Magnoliopsida; order Asterales; family Asteraceae; genus Flaveria; species Flaveria floridana. The sequence goes on from BJCO01364631.1 coordinate 4,319, forward strand.
ATTTTTTTAGAGATAAATAATATTTTATTAAAAATACTTTAATGATAATTAATTTTGTTATGATATAGTTTAATTTGTAGTTGAGTACTGTTAAAACTAAAATACTTCAAAAAGGTATATAAAAAGGTTTATGGATATTTATGAATAATAATAAAAAGTTTATAATATTATTTATAGCTTAAATATGTTTGTTGTATATAATAATTTCATTGATATGTTATCTGTATCATATATTAGATATACATATATATAATTTATTATATAACTTTTATTTTAACCCGTATAACACATGGATGTGTAACCTATCCTTAAAATATGTCTAAATAACAGGAATATTAAGATATAATGTAAACTCGAATAAAAGCATTTTAAATGAAATAAAATGTTAAAGTCACGTGTCAAATAGTAAATGAATTAGATATACTTTAACTCATGAAATATGAAAAAAAAATAAAAAATAAACTCCAGTTTATAAAAAGTTAAACTGACATTTACAGAGTAAATGGTCATTTCCAGTTATGGGGTGTAAACGAGCCAAGTCGGCTTGCAAGCAACTCAAGATCGGCTCGAAAAAACTCGAATCAAGCCAAACTTAAACGAGCTCGAGCAAGAGCTCTAGCTCACATTATGGATTGTTTATTAACCATGCTCGAGTCCGAGCTTCAAAGATTGAGCTCAAGCCGGCTCGCGAGCTTAATTGAGCTTTTTGTTTATACAATTTTCTATTTACATATTAAATATATACATTCACATAAATCATATTATTATATATATTATTATGATAAAAGGAGTTAAATAACATATATTGTGTTATATATAAAAAGTATGATCATAAATAGCGGTAAAAGTAATTATGAAAAATGAAAAAGTAATAACAAGCCGAACCCGAGCTGAGCTCGAGATTGAAAATTTCCTGACATGCCGAGCTCGAGCTGAAGCTCTCAAAATAAAACTACAAACGAATCAAACTCAAGTAATTTAAACCCAAAACAAGCCTAGCCGAGCTCGGATCGGCTCGTTTACCCCCATAAGATATCAAACTTTTTAAAAATACGAAATATTTTAAAATGATGTTTTTATAAATTAAAATTTTTATTAATAAAAAATCATTAAAACTGAGAAGTATAATAAGAATTTTTTTTTTCAAATATTATTTGTTTAAATGGGTTGTTTTAAAAAAAATATATTAAAAAAACAAAAAAAGTTTAACAATAAATATAAAAAGTTGACGTCATTGTTTTATTGTTTATAGTCTTTACTCGTACATAATTTTAATGTTATCTTATCTTAGAATATCGTTTTATAATTAATAAATTATAATTATATTTATTATTTTATTTATTCAACCTGTGTAATACACATGCTACTAAAACTAGTAAGTTATAAATTAGTAAGTGAATTTAATGATTATAATATAAAAAATCAGAATTATACATTTAAACAAGGAATGGTTCAAATAGTAATAAATCTAAAATGTATAAGAAACAATATCAACCATTAATATTTTTAATCAGAGGTTGATATCAAAGTGCATGGGCAAAGTTTGTTAGTGTATATTTTAGATATGACTATTTTTATTGACTTTATTATTTTCTTTTAGTTTTTTAAACATGACTTTTATATACGATATTAAATTTTTATATAGAAAATTACATTATAAAAATGAAGTTTTTTTTTTTATTTTAAACCGAAAACAATATCAATATATAAACAAATAATTTTTTTTACTTTTTTAAGTTCATAGGAAATATGCTCATCATTGTGTTCTCAGTACAATTCATTATGTTTTTTTATTATTATATTTTTCAAAACACGATTTTGTTTTTCTAAATAATGAATTTAATATATATATATAGAGAGAGAGGATAGGGATCAAATGTTAACCATTGTTTATTACGATAACTCATTAACCCAACTAGTGGTCCACAGCAAGCCACGTCACTACTATAACTTAGAGTTACAGTGGTAAAACTAGTGGTCCAAAACGAACGTTAAAAAAAGTTTAAAAAATATAGCAAGACTATACTCAAATTAAAGATATTAAAATGATCTATTTAATGATGTAATTTGCTTAAAAATAACAGTATACAAAAAAGTTTGAAAAAAGGGTTGAGCTTTTTCAAATATGAAGAGAAAATTTAAAAATTGAGGAAAAATTGTTACATCAGTGGTGTAATGTGATATAAAAGTTAGTTACACTGGTTTAAGTCTTCGCTACATTATAGTTAACTGTTTATCGCAATAAACATGAGTTAACAAAAGAACCTTACCCTATATATATACATTTATACATACATACATTTATATATATAATACTTTTGTGTAATTCGTATGTAAAACACAATAAAGTGTCATCGTGTTATTATGTATGCAGTGAGTTTTAAAAAACAAATTGGTAAAATAAAATCATTATGTAGCTTTAATTGTAATACACAACAATAAAATAACAATTTTTTAATATATAAAAAAATAACAAGAAATGATATAAAACGTAAAGCATAATGATGAAAATACACAATAAATGATGAAAAATATCTGATACAGTGAACGTATATTTAACATAATGAACTGACGTATTTAACATAATTACTAAAATATCATTTATTTTAAAATATTAGATACACACATGTCAAACCCATAATATTTTTTAGATTTTTTAAATTAAATATTATTTGTACCATAACGCTATCTTTTAATACAGAACCCATGGTCTTAACCCAATTGAGTTGTCTAGAACTGAAAACCAATGAATTACCTAATTCTGTCTCGAAGACTAAATATGTAATTTGGTTTTGGTCCGGTATCGTATTCAAAAGAAACTTAAATAAATATATTGTAAAAAGAATCTTAAATATCAGAGAATTGAAACACAAGTAACATGATATAATCGATTAAAATCTAAAACGTTTAGAATCCACCGGTGAGCATATGACCTAAATGGTATGTATAGTAGTTGTTTAGTTAAAATACCATCTAAATGTCATTTATATAAAAACCGTTCACCAAAACCTTTTCTAAATCAAGTGTAGTGGTTAACTAATGTTTTGGAGCCTCTATTGATGCAATAATTTAAGAAAAGTTGTGTTTATCGTCCGTTAAAGATTTGAAGCCCTATAGATTTGAAACCCTTTTTAATTAGCTTGTAATGATATTTAAAGCCCCACTTGTATCCAATAATCACGTTTGTAGCCTCAAAATACCCATATAGTCTAAGATGTCACGAAAAATAACATGTAAAATTATATAAAAGTGTCTCCATCATTAATGAGTTATGCAAAGTTAGCGGCCCACTTTAGCAACATCAGATACTTACCCTTTTAGAGTTCCATCTTTTTCTCCTAATTCGTTAAAGTAACTTGCTTAATTTTCATGTTCTCAAACTACTTGTATGTCTTTCAAAAATATATAATCAAGAAATAATTGAAGATTTAATGCATTATGATTACGGTGCAAATGAATCAAACTTTTTAGCAAAAAGTTGGTAAACTGTTCGAGACTAACAATATTTTTTGTTTGTTAATTTAAGGCTGCTTTATATATATATTTTGTTCTAAGCTGATCTGCAACAACCTGAAAAAATTAAACCCCTAGTTAACATATATACACATTATCTTTCCACATGTGAGAACCGACTAAGGTATGAAGTTATATTTTTCTTAATAACATTTAATTTACACACCCTGTAAATTTACTTTCAAATTGAGATCAATGTGACTAAAACTTTCAGTCACTTAAAAACACTTTACTATAATATATTAAGCTACAAGTTTTTTTAGTTGGAATTATATATATGTTTAAATTTTTCAAAATCACAAAAACATACTATTTTTGAAAATGATACTGTTTTTTCCAAGATTCAGTTAACACTACATATTCATATTTGAATACACGTTATTTATTGATATATAACACGTTATTTAGTGATATATATAACACGTTGAATACTGATGCATCTATATAATTATGTTCACATTTATTCACATTGTTTGATTAAAATTTTATTTTCAATTGGAATGAGAAACACATGATAAAGGGGTCTTCACCTGCCCTCACCCACCACCCATTCCTAGAGCATGCTCTTCTTTTATTATGGCTGCCGTTTTTTTCCATCAATTTTTATTTTTTTTAAAAGGATTGTGTAAGATTTTTTTAAAGGATTGTGTAAGAGAAACCGCTATCTCACACCACCTACAAACGATTGTTTCCGACACTCAACCCAAATTTATGTATTGCATCTTTTTTTAGAATTGTTGATGTGTTTTTTTTAACTATAACACCTACATTTTTTTACCTTTCATCTTTAATTGTTGTTTAAGCCCACGTTTACTTTAAAAAGATTTGTCTTTTACTAATGGGCTACAACCTAGATGAGATGTTTCTTAATTTTTAACTTAAAGTTTAATTTAAAAGTCCATATAACATCGTCTCTTTTTCACCTTTCATATTTTCCATCATTGTCTTGCCGTTTGAGTTTCTTTAGATTAGCTAGTGTGGTAGATCTCTCTTGAAAGTCCAAGGTTCAAACATTAACATGGGTGAATATTACTAACTTAGTGATACTAACAACTAACAACAAACCAGTCGTTCAAAAAAAACATAAAAAAAACTAGTGTGGTAGATGGATGATTTTTAAAAGAATTATGATGGATGATTTTTAAAAGAATTATGATGGATGATTTTAAAAGAATTACGATGGATTTTTTTTATGTAGAATCATGAAGTTTGAGATGAACTAGTTTTATTAACCCCGCGCTACGCGGCGAGAGTCAGGTCATTTTTTCGCACACTCGTGCTGCGGCGAGACCGTCCGTAACATCGCGACTACAAAGTTTGTTGCATATTTTATGGTATGGATAGTAACGCAAGTAAGTACATAGATCGAGAAACAATAATATGCATTTCACGTTGTGTCATAACAGTTCTAAAAAAAGAAATTAACTTAAAAAACTGCGAGTTATGTCGGAGCCGTAAGATGACATTAACGTGGTTAATAGAACGTTTTCATTACATACGTGCAGTCTAGTAATTTAAAAAGTAGTTGTCGTTCAAACAAAATTAAAAAAGTAGTGTAAATAATTTGCATATTAAAAAGAAAAAAAGAAAACATAATTTAATTGACATATATATATAAAAAACAAAAGACAAAAATATGTTACGGGCTCCGTCAAACCCACATCCCCCACGTAAAAGTAGAGGAAGCCTGCCAACTGTGTTTATTTATAGAAAAAAAAATTATCAACAATGCTTGAAATATTTTCTTAGGGTTTTTGGATTTCAAACTATACACCAAGACTTATACTGCGAAACACATCCAACATTCATATGATTCAAGAGATTTTTCATTAGAGAATTCAACTCTAAACATGTAGATGATAAAGAATCTAACTCTTAATTACCTAAAAAAAGACCCACATGGTTCATAAAGACGAACTTGAAGAAAGCCACTTAAGAACGACACACAAGAGTTGTAAAAATATAAAAAAATAAATATGTTAGGACTGAGCTTTCAACATGGGTCATTTGCTAGCCCAACATCTAGCCTTACCATTTAATCATGAATCATTTTCGAGTTTGTTTTGTGTGAATTATTTATTGGTGACAATACTTAAATATCTATGGAGTCATTTACCTCTTACAATCAAACATTACATATGAAACACATATTCCTCCGCCTCTTACTAAAGACCTAATATAGTGAAACATCTGAAATCAATAAACAAATTAACTGGATTCTAGATTTTTAAGGACCCAAATTAACAAACAAATTAACTAAATTCTAGAAATCTAAATACCCAAATCAACAATAAAAAAATTAAAAAATAAATGCAACAAGTCAATAACAACAACCAAAACATCAAAGGGTTTGAACTTTGAATAAACAACTTAAAGAACTAACCTTTCAACTTGCAACTTAAATTCTTAAAAAACACCAAACCCTCACAATGAGCCAATGGCAACAGGGCGCAACCGTAGTAGTGGGTAAGGGGAGGACGCATGCGGCAACACAAGGAAGGGGGCGGGCGGAGCAGCCGAGCAGGTTGGTCGACGACGTGGGTATAGGTGTTGTAGGGGTGAGCAGTCGTGACTCTTGAGGGGGCTTGGTTGATGGTGAGAGTTGTAATTTGGGTTAGGGTTTTAATTTGTGTTATAAGAGTAAGAGTAATTTAGTAATTTTAGCAAATAAAGAGTTCAAAAAAATGGCAGTAGACTACAAGAATCGAACTGTTGACCTCCTTTTCAATCCCACGCGTATTTACTAGTGAACCAACAACATATATAAGTTATTTTGTGAACCTAAAAATACTAATGAGTTCACATCTTGAAAAACTATGAGTTCACATAATGAAAAACTATGGGTTCACATCCTGAAAAACTATGGGTTCACATCCTGAAAAACTATGGGTTCACATCCTGAAAAACTATGGGTTCACATCCTGAAAAACTATGGGTTCATTAAAAAAATCGATATTATACGTTTTACTACCGGCTTAAAAATCAATGGGATCACTTGACCCCATACCCTAAAGCATATTTCCGCCCCTGGCGATGCTACCGGATTCCAAGAAGGTATAGTGAGTTGTACATTGTGCTTTAATATGCGTATGGTGGTGATTGTTACCGGAATCCAAGGCCGAGTGGACGTAGTCAGTTGTACGTGGTGCTTTGATACATGTAACACACACCGACATTGCAAAATGAGTGTATATATATAATTACATACATTCGAATCACTAATTTAGATTTGTTTGTTAAGTATTGAAATAATTAAATATTTAATGTATTAAACTTGTTTATTTTGGTCTGTTCATTTCGTTTGTGTATGTTTACGTTTCTGTACTGTTCGTTTAGATTTTTAACATTTCAACACAAATGAACACGAACATGTTCACTTTCTTAAAAACAAACACAAACACAAAAACTCCTTCGATTAACTATTCATCGTGTTCCTTTAAACAAAAAAAAAACGAACATGAAAATGCTTCCATTCGTCTATAACAATTTTATATACTAATATGTTATTATCAAACATACCTATAACTGTTTTATATATATATACGTTATTACCAAGCATATCTTTAGAAACTATAATAAACTACTATTCCTTACGTTTGGCTTTTAATACGCAGTTAATATCCTATCTTCTAAAATTAATTTCAACTAATCACATGTCGTCAACCATCTTTTTTAACGTTTTCCCGTTGGAAACATCAGTTGTCACTGTTAGTGCTAATTTAATCAAACTTTCATCTCACGTCACTACTACATAAAAATATCAGCTTCACTACAAGCACACTTGTACAAAACCTTTTACTTCCCTTCAGGTAAGTTTCCAATGTTTTTGATCATAACTTCTTCATGATTGATTTACAATTTTGATGAAATTTTGTAATATACACTCATGCTTAATCTATTGAATGATTTAATCGAAGTCGTAACTATGTTAGGGTTCATGTTTTGGTGTTTTGTGCTGTTTGTTGAATAATATGCGGAGTGATCACCATATTAGTTTTAGTTCAATGATCCGATCGAGATCATGAGTTGTTATTCACAAACGCGACACTTGATTAAGATGCCCTAAATCTGTAATCGACTTGATCTGCTTTTAGTAGCTTCTGAAAGTTTAATGGATTGAAGGATTAAAATCAGGGGCGAAGCTTTTAAGGGGCCGGGGGGGGCCGCCGCCCCCCCTATTTTTTCGTCCGTAGTGTTAAATTTTAGCCCGTTAGTGTAAATTTTTTGCCCGGTAGTGTAAATTTTTATATAGATATCGAGTTCGCCCCCCCTGAAAAAAAATCATTTCGCCCCCGCCCCCCTACGAAGTTAGTTAAGCTCCGCCACTGATTAAAATACCTAGTAGGCTTATAGAAGAACCACACCCCCTTCCCCCAAAAGAACAAGTAAATTGAAATATGCATCTAGGTTCGATTATGTTACATCTTGAATCTGTTATTAAGCAGATTTGTCGATCATTGAACAACTGTTTATCGGATTATTATTCTTTGTACTTTATTTTTCACTTCAACTTTGTCTGTGATGATAATTTTGTACAATAGTGCTATTGGAGTATTGGATTGTTGAAATATTATTATGTTTGTTTTTCTAGCAATGTTTGAAAAGATTGCAGTAGCGGTAGTGGGAGGTTTTCTTGGATGGGTTTATATGCGAATTAAACCACCGCCGCCTAGAATATGTGGATCACCGGGCGGTCCACCTATAACTTCACCACGAGTCCAACTTGATGATGGAAGGCATTTATCTTATAAAGAGTGGGGTGTCTCAAAAGATGAGGCTAAGTACAAGGTTATTGTAACTCATGGCTTTAATAGCTCCAAAGACTTGAAACTACCTCTTTCCCAGGTATCATAAACTTTATTATTCAATATTAATATATCAGAGGGTGTTTGTGATTGCTTGTATAAACTACTTCTCTGTTCGTTATGTTTTTCAAAATCGTATTATCATTTTTTGAGTGTTGGGATGAAGAAAAGTGTTATGCTTATATGCTTATGGAATAAGTTATTTTCAATAAGCAGATTATGATTGCTTATTTCAGTATGTATTATTCTTGGTAGTTTCAAAATGACAAGTGTAACGGTGAAATAAGTTGCTTTCATTAAGCTAATTATCTGCTTCTGACTATAAGTGTACACTGTCACAATAAGCAATTCCAAACAGTTGTCCATGTTCGACTGTTCCCATGTAAATTGTAATGTTTCACTTAGTAAGTAATTTATACTTTTGTGAGATTGATTGACTGTTTTGAATATCTAAAATGCCTTTCAATAATGACAGGAACTTATTGAGGAGCTGCAAATTTACATTCTTTCATTTGACAGAGCAGGTTATGGAGAAAGTGATCCACATCCAAAGCGCACAGTTAAAAGTGAAGCATTTGATATTCAAGAATTAGCCGATAAATTGCAAATTGGTCCCAAATTCTATGTAGTTGGATTTTCAATGGGTGCATATGCTATTTGGAGTTGCCTTAATTACATACCACACAGGCATGAATGCATGATATTATATAACTCATTATACCATATTTCCCTTGGTTCTTTATTTTCTTTTTTCTTGTGTCAACTATATTATGTTTTTGTGATTGAAGGTTGTCAGGGGCTTCACTTGTTGTACCATTTGTGAGTTATTGGTGGCCATGTTTACCTGCTGATGTGGCTAAAGAATGCTTTGAGCTACTGCTTGTTCAAGACAGGTGGACATTTCGTGTGGCACATCATGCCCCGTGGTTGTTTCACTGGTGGATGAATCAAAAAATATTTCCATCATTAAGCATGATGGCTGGTAGAATGGAGATATTTTCCCAATCAGATTTGGAGTTCTTAAAGAATCTGCCACCAAATTCAGACGATAATCAGGTAAATAGATAATTACCATCTGTGTCAGTTCCTTGCTTGAATTAGCTTCAACTAGGCAAAACAGATTTTTTTGTGACCACTAAGGAGTGTTTGGCATTGCTTGTCAAAATTGCTTATCTGGTTATTTATGACAAAATAAGTTGTTTTCCATAAACAAATTAAAATTGCTTATTTCATATTAAGAATTCCAAAAAATCAATAAAAACTAACAAGCAAAGCAATCCCAATCATCCCCTAAAGATATCGTCAAACTTATCAATGACATGACATGAAATTGCTAGACTCATCCATCATTTCATTATGCCACATTATCATCACAAGATCAAATGATATTATAAGGATTTTTTCAGCAAGCTTTTTGTTGTCTATCCCTCTTATTGGATTTCAAGTCAATTTAAAAAGTATATTAGAACCACACTATTTTGTTCCATACTTCCATTCTCATGAAATATGTGTATTCAGTACTTTACTGATGAAAATATTTGTTAACTATCGTTTAAGCGCAAGTGAGTTATTTCTTAATTAAGATGTGTGTAAAGTTATTTTCACCACAAAGTTGATGGCTGCATCTAATTGCATAAATGATAAATAATAGATAAATTTATAATTTAAATGTTTTTTCCATAAATAAAGTTATTACCAGTATGAACTGTGAAATGATTCAAATTGCAATAAAGGGCGTATTCGGTGATTGACTTAGCTCCCGTTTACAATCCCTAAGAGATGATGTATAATATTGTAGGAAAAGATTATGAATCGAGAATATTTTATGACTTAAAGTAATGCAGAAATGGGAAGTATAGTTTTAGGAACAAATTTCCACCTTTTTCAAGTGTATTTATAGGGTAGTTCTGAAATTCATTCTCTCATTGGTATTAGAAACCATCTGTTCATGAATCATATGGCAGTATTTTAATCACAGTGAGTTATTCTGACTTAAAAGTCAAACCCTATCTTTGCTTTAAACAATTGAGTAACCGTTCAAAATTCACACTTGTAATGATACACATTAGGAAAAGAAATGTCAGCAAGGAGTTTACGAATCTTTGTATCGTGACATAATGGCTGGTTACGGAAAATGGGAGTTTGACCCGTTGGATATAAGCAATCCTTGGCCTGACAACAATTGCGCTGCACATATTTGGCAAGGCTATGAAGACAAAATCATACCATATAAAATAAATAGATTTCTTTCTGAAAAGCTTCCTTTTATTCAGTATCATGAGGTTCCAGGCAAAGGGCATTTCTTGGCTCTTGAAAGCAGTTTATGTGAAGAAATCTTTAGGACACTTTTGGTCGGGTGAACGGGTCTATATTGGTAACATTATGCATGCTATATGCTACAATTTCATATTGTGATATAAGTAACCCACCCCGATTTGATGGCTGTGTATTCATGTATTTTTAGTCTAGTAATTAGTAAGAGCAAAAGACTGAAGCTATTCTCATGTATTTTGCAACTTTTTAAACTGAACTTATTTGTTCAGCTATGAATACTTTTATTAAACATAAACTAGAAATGAAAAATAGATCAGCAAACTGCATTTTACTTTCATCTTTCTTTAATCACATAGTGATACCAAGATATGATCAAGTCACGCTTCATTCAGATGGCCTCTGACCCAAAACAGGAATGTCTTCGAATCGCTTCTGCATCAGGAATGACATGTTAGAACAAATTACAAATGCAGATATCGATTTAGGGGTCAATTTTATCAAAATGTGATGAACTTTGAAGTGTATTGAATTATATGTAACATACAATTCAATATAAAAAAACTTGAATCCTGTTGTTACAGTGCTTATCAAGATTTTAGTGAACTAAATCAAAATATATTAAACTTTTCTGTTGTTACAGTGTGTATTAAGGTTTTAATGAACTAACAGAAAAAAAAATATAAGAAATAAGAATATATTTAATAATAATAGTAGCATTATTTTTCTTAGATAATTAAAAAGGAAAAAGCATTAGTTTACCTTTTGTCAAGTCTCCATTTAAACTAATGATTTTAATACATAATACATAACATTGGCATAATAATTGATGGATAACAAGTGTCAAAATTGAGTGTAATTCTATAGAGTGGTTATAGAACTTGATTATAATTCGGTAGTTATTTTTGTGTTTTCTCCCTAGCTTTTTGCTAGTCGCACGTTTATAATCTTTATGCCATTTAAAAAAATAAATAATGGATGTATAACACATGTAGAAACATAGAGTATCCATTGAGATCTAGACATTACCCCGACATTGTTTTTCTCCCAAAGTTTATGAACTCCATAATCAACAGCCTGTAACACATCAACACAAAAATCTAATGATCAATAATAACATATGCATGCATGCATGTTTCTCAGAATTTTGATAAAACCATCCTAGAAAAACATACATAGATTGATACCGTCAAACTTATTGGGTAAAAAAATACTATTCAATTAAATGCATAATAATACGTGAGGACCGAAGCATGACCCATTCACCAAGCAGAGCACCAACAATGACGAAAGTGGCATAGACAGAAGTACGCTGCATAAAGACTTTGTATATTCCTTCAAGCAATCCTCCGCTTCTTCGAGGTGACGCATTCATGGTGATGATGTTTGATGTTGCGATCAAACGAGGTGATTGTTTAAACGACAAAAGTTTTATGTTCTAATTATGAGTAAATTTATGTTTTAATCTAAAAATTCCAAGTTTTATGCCTTATATACAGTTACTGGGTGATTGACTTCGTCTCATACCGTTCATTTGTATGTGATGCATCTTTGTATTAAAAGGGTAGTGTAAACTGTAAAACTGTTATTGGTCAAAGTTGTTTTGGGCCATTGTTTTTAACAGCCCACTTACTTATTTAGTTTAGTTAATAGAAAATGATAATGGGTTCAATAATATGAGGCCCATTCATCTATTTCAGGATTTAGGGTTTCTACCTCATATATTACAATCAGTTGTTTCTGGTGAAACTGTCGGCACTTTGAAACCCTAATCTTAGGGTTCTCACCGGAGGTACGATCTTCTTCATTTCTCACTAGTTTAATCTCTGTTATTATCATTGAAAGTCGTTTGATTGATCGCTATGCTACATGTATTCATGCTTTGGTAGTAGATTATTACGATTAATCATGTAATTAGATGCTTATTGTTAATTAACAAGCTTGTTACTGTAATTTATACGAATTTAGATCGTTTTGCGACATTGTGGTAATGCGTAGGCTTTTTTGATGTTGAACTTGTGCTCATTTTGTATTTGATTATTTGCAGAAGTGAAGGTAAGGAGCAGAGAAGTTTCCGAAAATGAGGTATGTTTGTTGATTCATTTATAAGGAATTCGGTTTTTTATACATGATGTTTGAGTAAAATGACGTTTGCATAGCTCATCTGGATAAGATATTATGAATTATTTGTTACCTGATCGTTAATAGTTTGAATAAGTTGTCCGTTATTACCTACAGCTTACATTGTTGGGAATTAAACACATTTTGATAACTAGTAGCAGGATACCGTAGATAAATGTAAGCGTGCTTTTGTGGATGATTCTTCTTTTGATCCAATTGTCATCTGCTTCTATTAGTACACACTATATTTTTTATTTGCCTATAAATTAACATCCCTTTAAAGGCATTTGATTGCAAGTATGGCTTTAGTTTTGTGTTTATTTCTAAAGTAATAATTACAACTTGTAGTTTTCTTATAAGACAAAATTTTGTGCTGTTTTACGCCGAGAGGTTTTAATTCCTTAGTTGAATTGCTTTGTTACTGAATACTGTTTGTGGGAGAAATGATGTTTCAAACATTGCTAATTAGTACTATAAGTTCACTTTTTCATTATTTCTGCAGCAAGCTTCAAAGTGATGCCCTTAGAGAGGCAATTACTCAGATTACCACTGATGCCAAAGAAAAGAAACGTAATTTTACCGAGACCATTGAGCTTCAAATTGGTTTGAAGAATTACGACCCACAAAAGGACAAACGTTTCAGTGGTACAGTGAAGTTGCCTCACATTCCTCGGCCCAAGTTGAAAGTTTGCATGCTTGGAGATGCCCAACATGTTGAAGAGGTGATTAATTTTGAGTTTAAATTACTCGAGAAAACAAAAGTATTAGTAATGCTTTAGCTATTATCTATATTGCTACTTTTTATAGGTCTTTATATTATAGAAGTTTCAATGAACACAACTTTTAGTAGTTTTTTCTTAAATACTTCACATTCTATCTGTTTTTTGACAAAGCCGTTATTTGGGTTTCTATTTATCAACTAACCACTGGGTCCACTGTGACATGCACAAGGGAGTCTAATCTCAATTTTGAACAATCTTTTCATGACCAACATTATCTAATTTTGATATTAATCTATTATTTATGAATTACCGTCTCATGCAACTTAGTAAGTCAACATGTTTTAACAGACAATTCAATTTATTTTGCAGGCTCAAAAAATTGGCCTAGAATATATGGATGTTGAGGGTCTGAAGAAGCTTAACAAGAACAAGAAGTTGGTGAAGAAACTCGCTAAAAAACACCAAGCTTTCTTGGCTTCTGAGTCTGTCATCAAGCAGATTCCTCGTTTGTTGGGCCCTGGTCTTAACAAAGCTGGTAGGTATATCTGTTTTAGTTGATCGTTGTAGCATCCACTTTGTTGTTCAATCTTTCTAAGACTGTGTAGGATGAAATGCTGGAAATAGAAAGTAATTATTCATTTTTTAGCAGCCAACTTTAAATTAGGCCCAAAAGTCACATATTGTTACTAGTTATAGCAAACAACTTCAAGTTTATAATTTATGCTTAGTTTTTTAAGTTGCTGATTTGGCATTGTTGATGCCATGGTGGCCACCATGGTGAATGCCACATGTGGAAAAATTGCTTTAGTGGGAAATATATATATTTTAATTAAACCTTTATACATCTTTTAAAAATTGATCTTTTTTAAACACGTTTACATATAATTATTATTAAATTGTATTGAAGTGTCTACAAATTTACGAACGTGATAAAATGTAACTTGGTTTCTAAAATCGTGAAAGTTTATATTCTGGTACCATGACTGTTGTTCTGGCTGTAATGCAGGTAAGTTTCCGACACTTGTCACCCACCAGGAGTCCCTTGAGGCGAAGGTGAACGAGACCAAAGCAACAGTGAAGTTTCAACTAAAGAAGGTGCTGTGCATGGGAGTTGCTGTCGGAAACTGCAGCATGGAGGAAAAGCAAATTTTCCAAAACGTTCAAATGAGTGTCAATTTTCTTGTTTCTTTGCTCAAGAAAAATTGGCAAAACGTAAGTCGTTTGTTTTAATGCAATAATATTTTTTTTCAAACGTAAGCTTATATCTGTATTATTCTAAATGTATATGTTTTTCATATATCTTTAATGGTTTCAGGTCCGGTGCTTATACTTGAAGACAACAATGGGGAAACCTGTTCGCATCTTCTAAGGTGTTAATTTGTTATGTTTTGATGAACACGTGGATAGTTTTTTTTGGCTTGTCAGATGTTTGTTTTTGTAACACACCAAAATCTATTTTACTTTGAGATTTGTTTTATAAAACTCATTTATCGATTTAAGCTACTATTACTATAATTTTAAGTTTTGTTTCTCTATTAACGAGACATGTAAGTGAAGATTAATAAAATAGTTATTCGAGTTAAAAAGTTCTCATTATACATAGCCTTAAAAGATAGGATTGTAATTTTACAAATAATGGTTTTAAATTATCATCATAAAGTTTTTAACTTCTAACGTTAAGAACAGGAGGTGTGAAAACGTGTAAAATGTAAGTTTGCCTAGGCTGGTTTTACTTGAAGGGTTGGATCTCAACTTGTTAAGAGGTCAATTATTTTTTTGCATATATTCATATTTATAAGTTTTATACGTAACAGTAACTATGTTTTAATATAAATTGGTGTGTATATTAATTTTTATTAAGCAAAATGTATTACTAATATATTAATTTATTCAAGAAGCGAACCGATCCTAATTAGTCACAGCATGCCTACACGAGTGAGAGAGAGATCAACAAAGAAACAAGAAAGTTTTATAACAAAAAAGAGTGGTTTTCTTGTTTAGAAAAATTAAATGAAAAAAAAAACTTAAATTGGTGAAATACTCAGTTGTCACAATAGTATTTTGCTATTTATCATTATAAACCATCTGCGTGAGAATTGATCATGCGTGTGAAAATACATGGACATGGACGTGATTAGTAGCAAGTGTGGATTCATTGCATTGAAGCGTCGATCATGAATGAGAATATTTCTTATTGACTAGCACTGTTGGTTTCAAACAGTGAGGGTTATACAATCAAAAGTATCCCTCCATTGGCATATTTACCGCATGATTAATACTTGTATGGCGCGGGTTCGTGCTTAAAGGGATATGTCCACGGTACAAATACTTATCGTAGGTTGGTCATATGGAGAAATCCTCTCTCACTATATGAGGCTAAGGGTGCTCTGTTTTGTAGGAATATAGCTTGTCTACAGTGCTCACACGCTATACCCATGAATCAGTAATTCTACACATGCCGGATTCTTTTTCCAACAGTACTGAAAGCAATGAGCTTGTTATCCATTTCGAGGAACAATCACTCACAGTTGGATTCTTGTTCCTAAATACAAGGATGGCTTCACTCCACGCGGGCTTATTATTCACGTCTCAAAAACCGTCCGCTCGACAGCGGGATGAGGCAAACATTGACTGTTTTTCACCACTTAATTTGGTTCCCTTGAAAATGGACGGTTCATTTGCGATTGACCAGCTAGCTTGTAATTAAAACAGCGGCACCAGCAATTCCTGGTTTAACCGGTTTTCAAACGCTTAAATGCAGTTTGCTCAGATTCCATAACAAATGGTAACTTTTACCAAGCAGCAATCATGTTTCTGTTTAAATTGAACATCTTATTTGTTTGCCTATATAAGATAACGATGAAGCATGATGTTTATTCGGTTACACTCACAAATGAAACAACATTTACGGCTAAAATAACACAAGAAATGATCAGTGTTTAGCTATATCAGTTAGTACTTGATAACTCCCATTACTAAAAATTGACTTCAAAGTAGAGCATCAGTGAAGAACCTGTGGTTCAATACAGCTTCAGCAATTGGCCTATTCCTGAAGTCAGGATTCAACATCATCTGCATATGATCAAAACAAAATTATAAAAATAGTAGTAAAAATCCTCATGTGACAAAACCTTTAAAAGGAAAGAATTGCAATGGAATTGAACCTGCAACAACTCCCAGCCAGCACCATCTCTTAAATCCAAAAACTTAACAGCCTCTAAAAGTCGGTCATCAGCTAAGCAATACCTAATCAAAATTCAAAATACACACAGAATGTGTATTATTTATGGCTAGAATATACAGATTATAAAGTTATTAGAGTTCATACTCTCTAGTAGCTGCAAGATCAAGTTTAAAAGTGCTCTCTAGCAGCCTCTGCAAGTTCAAAACCATAACTATATTAACATATAAAGAAAGAAGGAAAAA
Organism: Flaveria floridana; assembly: GCA_018326465.1. NCBI lineage: Eukaryota > Viridiplantae > Streptophyta > Magnoliopsida > Asterales > Asteraceae > Flaveria > Flaveria floridana. Next base: position 21,177 of record BJCO01364631.1, read on the forward strand.
TGGGCTTAAAAATAGTTATGTGAAACTTGCTTGCAACGAAAGGCTATCAATAATTCCTGCTTCACAAAATGGTATAAAGGCCAAGTATGCAAAAAGAAGACCAGCTCCATAACTATAAAGAAAGAATAATGGACTATGAGTAAACAATACCAATAATATATATATATATATATATTCTACTACTAAAGATTAAGGTAGAATTTCTACATATCATCGGCTATCCCAAAAGCTCGTTTTTCCATAGGAGTAAACGCCCCAGATGATCTTGCACGTCTCCAAAGACCTTCGGATAATCCATATGAATTTTCCTCTATACTTGAATATCTAGAAAGAAAAGTATAAAATTCTGAAGAAAAGGATAATTTCAATTGTAAAGTTTTTCTTCTTCCATTAAAAA